>NDGM011006404.1:0-12813 GCA_002564305.1 Octomys mimax
ACCGTGGGGAAACGGTCAGCCTAGGATACTCACCTGGTAGAAAGAAGTCCAAGGGGACAGGTGGGTCACCACCTGAAATCTAAGCTGCAGACTCCACTAGAGATGCCCTGAGAGTAGTTATTTTTATAGCACTCATTAGCGGTCCTTCTCAGAAGCAAGGAGAGCCTATCCTCTTACGCACACCAAGCTATAAGATTGCTTTCTCCGTCTCTCACCTGACCCTGGCCTCATTGTTCAAACACCCAGAGAGCTTGCTCAGCGTGTGGGCTTGAGGGGCAGGCAAGACTGCAGTAATTAAAATCCACTAATCATTCCCAAGCCTAGAGACAGAAATATAAAGCTCCTTCATCCTCATTTTTTACTGAGAGGTCCAGAGGCAAAACTACTTCTTATAACCGTGGAAGGTGCAGAGTAAGAAAGGGAGGGGGGATCAGGAGCGAAGACCAGCGAGGTCTGATATTCCAGCCAGTATTGCATTCTGACCCATACCTTATCTCTCGCTAGTTTTGAGACCCTGGGCTGGGGGGAAGCGCAATTACAGTCAATAATTCCTGAGGTCTTTTTAGGAATATCCAATGCACAGTTGGAGAAGAAAATATCTGAACACACAGTTGGAGCTCCATAATCCACAGATTGCCTGTCTTATGGGATTTGGGGGCTGCTACAACAAAAAATACCATAACCTGGAAGGCTTGTGGAAAACTGAAGTTCATTTCTCACAGTTCTGGAGGCTGGGAAGGCCAAGATCAGGATGCCAGCAGATTTGGTATCTGGAGAGGGCTCACTCTGGTTTGTGGCCAGTACCTCAAGGGCAAAAGGGGAAAGCCAGCTCTATAGGGTCTCTGTGATAAGGGCACTAATCCAGTCACAAGGGCCCCACCCTGAGGACCCAGTCACTTCCCGAAAGGCCCCACCTGCTGATGCCATCATCTTGGGCATTGGACTCCAGCATGAGACTGGGGATAGAGCAGACTTTCTGATGACGGCCCTTCCTGCTGCTTGAGGAAGCAGCCTTTCCTGCTGTCACTGCTGCAGATTCCCTCACATGCACAGTAGCTTGGACCTCAGCTTCTGTCCTGGATGAATACATTTCTCTAAATTAAGCTACTCATAAAAAAATATCCTGTTTCTGTTAGGAATAAGTTCCATGAATATTAAATGACTTGCAAGGCATAAAAAATTCAGTTTTCCTTCCACTGACAGTGATTTTTTTTCCCAAGCCTTTAGAGATCATCTATTCTAACCTCAAAGTTTCTAAATGAACATACCTGGTGCGGAGAGGCACAGTGGCTTTGTCAGGGTCATACAGGAGAGAGTCTCCCATAGGATTTCTCCCCACTGCTCCGTGTGCCAGGATACAGGTACTGCACGTTCAGTGTTTAAATACATATACAGTTCAATTTTGAAGAGAGTTATTTTTAAACAAGAGGTTGTTTCACCTTGGATTTTTTTTTTTTAAGGAAAAGAAAATAAACAAGTGGACTAGATTTGTCCTCTTAAGCCAATTTAGGAAGCATGCGCGTTCTGTGCTGTTGAAGTTGGCAGGCCGGCGTCGTGCAGACAGACTGTTCTGGTCTGCTCAGATAGTTGTTGTCCCGAACGCAAATCTGACTCACGGGTGAGATCATGAGAAATCTGGACTATTTTTCTTGATGACTTTTTCTTTCCTATTCCAATTTTCTTTTGCGGTATTTGGTTCCATGTGATACCCACGCTGGCCAACAGAGCCTTGAAATGTTTGTTCCTAGGATGCTTACTGCTCTCGTATGAATCACAGGACAACAGGAACAAGTCTGACCATGGGCTGTATGTGGCCTCGGTGTGGACATGTAGGGGTGCGTTTGCATGAGAGAGTATGTGGTGGCATCCTGGCAAGGGGCCTTTCTACCCTGGCATTTGAGCTTCTCCAGTGCAGCACTGTTCTCATCCAACAACTATTCTCTCAACAGTCACCTTTGGCTATGTATTGGTGGCACAGTGGTGACTCCGATCTATCATGGGGGGAGGGAGGTTATTTACAGTTAAATAAGTAAATAGTACGTAGGCTGTTTAAAGCTAATGATAGCTGCAGTGACCACTGAGCCTTCGAGTTTTAGTGGAGATTTTTATTCACTTAACATGACAAAAAATTCCTTCTCCTCCAGCTAGCAGCAGCCCAGTGCAAGAGCGCTCCATCAGGTGCTGGCTTTCCTCTGCATGGTGATTCAGAGAAGAGGCTTTTTCCATCCTGCAGTGGCATGAGCTCTTAGGGATGCAGGTACTCTGTCTGCCTCTAGCTGATGGGCGGGGAAGAGGTTTTGGGGAAAAGACACAGATGTTTATGAAATGCCTTGCTTAGAAGGGGTTCACAGCAGCCTGTCACGTTTCAGTGCTGGCAACTGACCCTGTGGCCCCAGTCAGATACAATGGGGCTGGGAAGCATAGCTGCAGTGCTTCCCCTGCTATGCATCACCTAGCAGGGGAATGCCTGCAACTTCGGCAGTGCACAGAATTTCATGTTTGACTGCTGGGCTGGATGTTAAATTTTAGCAGGAGATGTACTCCACAGGCCCGTACGAGAGGCATCTGGCCTGGATACGGAGTCATCCTTTGTTTTTTCTTTCCCTTTTCTTCCTGAGCTGGATTTCCACTCTCCAGCCCAGCTCCCCTGGGTGTCTTTGCCCCATTGCACCACCTCTTCTGGGTCTGCCTTTATGTCCCACTTCACCCTGCCCTTCCTGTGGTGAAGACAGAAGCATTTCTCCCAAAGGCCTTTGCTGGTCCCACAAATCCAGTTTGCAGGTACATGTCCTGCTTGTCTACTTAGTCAAAGCAAGGAGAGTTTTATTGATTGGGGTTTGAGAGGCAAGAGGAAGGCACTGATCAAATCTGCTCACCAAAGGCTTGCATGGCATAAACCTCAGCATTTAGAGAGCAGAGCGGGTCAAGGCAGGCCCAGGAACACGGAGTGAAAAGGAGGTCTGTGCAACCTTCCGGCGGCTGGGAGAGGGTGCTCCAGCACTCTGCAGAAGAGGCTGCCCAGGGCTCCAGGCTGCCTGGGCTCAGGAGCCTACGCTTCCAGCAGTGGGTTTCGTGAGTTGTTTCTGAGAGAATAGGTGAGAAGGTCTTGTGGAGAATAGGTGAGACGGTCTTCCGCACGCTGAAGGAGGAGTGGAACACTCCCGTTGGGGGCAGAGCTGTCCTTGGGAGCAGCGCCCCTCCTCTTCATCTAGGGAAGAAGAAGCCTGCAGGAAGGCTCTCCAGCCAGCCTCAGTCTCCACACTGCAGCTAGAGGGCGGAGCGTGGGATCCCCCGGGGTCCACACCATCGTGGAATGCAGCTCCCCATTCCAACAGTCCCAGGGTCTTATAAAGGAACACGGGGTTTTAATTTCTGACTATAAGAAATGAGCATGTTCCTCTTGTGGCTATACTTATCTCCTTATTCAAAAAAATATTTTCGTACTAATTATTTTTAATGGTCTCCAAGAAAAGTGCCTTTTGCAATTATTTTGACAAGTTCATACATGCACGGGGTCTGCTGATCCTGCATTTATGAGGTGGCGGCTGTTTTTACTGTTTAGGTTACCACTAGAGTCACCTAAAAATAGACGGGTGAACTGAGTACTGAGGGAAAACTTGGCAGGATGACCGAGGAAGGGGATCGTGCTCACCCCTTTGGCTCTCGGCGGAGTGCTGTCTGTCTTTGTGCTACCTCGTTTCAATCTGAAGGCTGGAGTTTCTGAAGCCACGGGCTGAGCTAATACACCACAAGAGCATAGTTGTGGCGTATTTATTCTCGTGGGAATAAATAAAGGTACAGACTTAGGGCAGAATGTCCAAGACGTGGGGTAAATCTGGACGGTCAGGCAGAGTCCATCGGCCTTAGCAGCCGTTCTCCGCCACCCGCGCAGCCTGCCGGGATCTCCCACCTCAAGCCCACACTGCCCTCAGGTACTGAACGAACACCTGGCATGTGCCTTCTAGGCACGAAGGGTGGCGAGGGGAGTGAGATGTTCCAAGCCCTGAGCTGCATGGCCCTCACACTGTGGCAGGGGGAGGATGACCAGAAACAAGCGAACCATAGCAGACACAATGGGACTTCGGTGGGAGAAAGCACTTCTTAAGAGGGAAAAAAGGCTGCAGAGATAGCTCAGTGGTGTAAGCCCCTGCCTTGAAGGGAAAAAAAAAAAAAAAGTTTAAGAGTATGGAAGGGAGTTTGCAGCCAGCGAAGGCTGCTCTGGAAAATGACATTTGAGCAGAAGCCGGGATAAGGAGGTATCAGTGAGGCACTGGAGGAAGGGGAGTTCCCGAGAGAGGATAGCAAGGGCCTTGAGAGGTGGTGCTCAGGGCTGGGGAAAGGCAGGCTGCGTGTTCAGTGTGCTGCAGCAGTCCTTGCGTGTCCTCTCCAGCCCTGCAGCAGGCCCCCTCCCACTGCAGGAGTCCTCCCCAGGCCACAGGAGCCCCTGTCTGTCCTGCAGAAGCCCTGCCCCATCCTGGCACACCCCTGAAGGACGGCTCCCCGAGCCTGGTTCACCAAAAGGCAGGGGCTCGTGGGGCTGATGCCTGCTGCAGAAGGGCAGGGTGTGGAGAGAGCGGCGGCCTCCCACAAATCACCTTGGGGTCACTGCTCTAGCCTCACACAGCTGCTCCTAGAGAGCTAGCCAGTCTTTACAGGAATTTGCCTTCTGGAATGAAGGAAGGAATTGATGAACACAAATAACTTGTGCTCCCCATTTAGAAAAAGCCACTTGGAAGTTGGCAGCTCTTCAGCCACTACTTTTGGTTCCTCCAATCCGTGGTGCTGCCCACTGCAAGCAAGTGCTCCGGCCCAGAAGTGGGTTTTGACTTTCTGCACAGAGCTCTGGAGTCAGGGCAGGCTCGACCACTGCTTGGGAAGCTCCTCAGGTCTTTCTAGTTAGCAGCTCTGCTGCTAATAAATCCTCTGCAGTCTTCTGCCTTCGTTGGGGCCTTATGACATATCTGCATGTCAGGATCATTTGGGTTTCGGAGTTTGGGTCTCCTGCTGTTCCTAATGTCATCAGCGGGTAGTGATAACCCAAGAGGGGATTACGTTCTGGGCTCGTGCGTAGATGAGCCTTAAAAACATCAATCTTATCTGCAGGCAAATATGGCTAATGATAGACTAGGGAAAACGAAATAATTCCAATTCTGCGGTGAGTGCTTGGCTATTTCTAAAGAGCCTGCTTTTTAATGAAATGCGGTAGAGAATGAAGGACGAGGTAGGAAGGTAGAAATAGCTAGGGGAAAGGTAGGAGCAGGTAGGAATTCCTAATTATTTTCTGCTGTTGTTGCTGCTGCTACAATAACAATTAATGCCCCAACCATGGCAGGGCACAGCACTGACCCCACCCAGAGGGGGCTGGAGCTGGACCATAGGGTCTCTACCTGCCTGCGTAAGGGAAAAATGCCTTTATCTCAAGGGTTTTCCATGGGGGCCATTTTGCCCCAATGGACATTTGGCAGTGTTTGGAGAAATTTTATCACTGGGGACATCTAGTGAAGAGGCCAAATACACCACTATATATAAGAGGTGATTAAAAACTGTGGTGAATGTTTACAATTTTAAAAATGTATTACAGAAAAAGACACACAGCCATCAGTCCCACTCACAGTACGCGCTCACTCCCAACACACTTGTCCCATCCTCCTGGCCACTCTCTGCAGCAGCTCTGGAAGTCCTCTTTGGTGAGTGTCTTCATCAAATGTGATGGGAGATACAGCCAACACTGCCCTCGAGCGCCCAGCCAGCAGAAAGGCAGGCGCGGGAACACGCTGCGGTGTGCTCCGCCCACCTTACTCCCCCGATCTGGCCTAGTGGAGCTTCTGGCTCTCTGCTTAAGTCAAAATGACCTTGAAAGGTGAACACTTTGAACAGACCCCAGAGGTCGAGGCAGCCATGACAGCACAACTAGAGACTAGGCAGGACATCAGAACGGGTTCGAAAGAGGCAGGAATAAGGAGATGGGCGTACCCACGGGAGGGGGTGTGTTACGAGGGCAGCAGCGTCTTTTACTGTAATGAAATTTTTAATTTCAACATTCACCATACTTCTAGACCACACTTCACTGTGACAATGCATGGGACAGCCCCTCCCCCCAATAAAGAAAGATACAGCCACCGCTGGCAGTAGTGGGCCGTCGAGCAGTGTCCACTACTGTGGGTCGGCATCCAGCGTGGACTGGCTCTCACCCCCCTTCGCAGAGAGTGATTCTGTCTCCAGGTGAAGGCCTGAAGGGCGCCTGGGAAGGAGCTAATACTAATCTAAATTCTACAGGCAGGACTTCAGACAGATCGCGTGACTTTCCTAAACTCACACAGATTTTTTTATAACAGAGGTGAGATCAGTGAGCAGGAAAAAAACCGAGAACTTTTGCAAAAGAAGGACTTTGGAGGCCTTCATGACCTACTTTTTAAAATGTATTTACTACAGGGTCTACAGGGTCTCACTACACAGATTGGATTCCTAGTGATCCTCCTGTTTTCAGCCTCCTAAACTCTGGGATTATAGTCAGGTGCCACCACGCCCAGTCTCAGTCACCATCTCAGCCCGCCCCAGGGGCAGGGCCAGCAGGGCATGCTGGGGATCGAATCCCCTGTTGCTGAATCTGCCTAAGCAGGCGCTTTAGTCCGATGAGCTATCTGGCCAGCCCTATGCTCTGCTTTTGAATTATTACCTCACTCATGCCATAACTGTTTGTTGAGTGGCATGAAGCCAGCACTCTACTTCTATTACCTGAATGAACATAAAAGCTGCCTAAAACATGCCATAAAATGATAATAATAATAATAATAATAATAATGGAGAACATTTATTGACAGTTGATTTGGGGCAAGCACTATTGCCACCCTCTCTACTAAGCCTTTTATCTCAGCAAATCTTCCCCACTCCCTGCCAGCAGGTACAGTTATTCGTCTCATTTCATGGGTAAGAAACTGAAACCTGAGGAGCAAGTGAGGTGAGAGAACTCTGAGCTTTGTTCTAATGCATTCCAGGGCTGAGCTCCTCACCTGAACTCTCCTCTTTCCTACATAAAGACTAGAAATTAAATCATGTCATGGGTAGGAGATGGTTTTTTTACTGTTTTGACTAAAACTGAAGGAAGAATATAGCTGTTTTCTGGCTTCTGTCACCCATGCCATGGGGGGTGGGGTTGCTAGTTTTTTTGGACTCTTGAGGAATATCTGGACATTTATTTAACTTGTTATTTGTTTTTTTAAGCAACTTTTGTGCCAGGGAAGTGGCTAAGCACTTGGAGGGGTCACCAATGAGCAAAACACCTGTCTTAGTTTAATTCTACCCAAAGCAGACCCTGGCCAAGGACTTGTTGTAGAAATTGTTGTGAGAAAGAGGGAGGAAAGAGGAAGAGGGGATATTGATGCAAGGGAGCTACTGATGTGACTGTGGGCCAGCAAGGGCTCCTCCCTCTGTGGATTCCTGAGGCCACTGTGTGGAACAAGCCTCAACATTGCCCCACCAAGATGTGTGGCCACGGGCCAGTGTTCTCTCCACAGACCTCCGCCCTTCTTCATTTGTTTGTTGTGTGTTGGTCTGGGGGCACTCACTCCCTGGCACCTCCTGATGTAGAGAGAGAGCTTCAGAGAACTTCTGTGGTCTGCTTTTACATGATCTCCAGGGGAGGTGGGCGGGACCACCACCTTTGTTGCAAGCCATGTCCTGCCCTCAGGTCATTCACAGTCACTGGTGCAGGGGGATGCACAGAATTCACAGTACAGTGAGACAAGGGGGAGATGAACATAAGGAAAAGAGAGCAGTAAGAGAGATGGTGACTCCAGGAGGGGACAATAAGGAAGGCTTTCAGAGAAGGTGACATTGAAGAGCTAAGAGCCTTCTAAAAATAGATCTTTATCACCAGCATCTTCCTTATTGTCTTCTCTAGAACACACCACTTGTAATATTGTGTTGAGTGCTGCCTGGTCGCCAATGTTGGAGAGCTCTGAATTCCTCTCTTCCTGTGTATGTTGTGTTGTGCCAAGATGTTCTCATGGTCCACAATGGCAGCTGGAGCGTGGGTCGCTGTGTTCACAGCAGCCAGTGCCTCTAAGCCATCATCCTTGACATTGTGTAACAAAGAGCCTTGGGCTAGCTCCATGGCCCTGCACGTCCACTAGGGCTGACTGTCCTTCAGAGTGCAGGGCTTTTGGTGTGAAGTCTTAGGTAAGAGGCCAACCTGCCCAAGCCTGGGCTCCTCAGTGGTCATCTGAGGGTGGCTACTCATGACCTACACCAATACTCAGCAAAAGATCTGGAAGCCAAAAGCAGACACGCAGATCACATGGAGAGCCTGTAAAACACAGATTTCTGGGTGACCAACCCTGGAAGTTGTGATTTGGTCGCTGTGAATAAGGCATGAGGCTTTGAGTTTAACAGCTCCTTCCTTTGTTGATGCTGCTGTGTGGTAGTCCCGTAGTCCCACTGACAAAGCTAGGTTCCAGAACCACTCAGCAATGCCCTCCTGGATATGTTCACCTAAATCAGGGTTTTCCAGCTAGGGCACTGTTGATATCTGGGGTTGGGCTCTACCTACCTGGCGCCAGTACCACTTTATTATGGTTACACCAAAAAATGTCTCCAGACTTTGGCAATTACTTTCTGGGAAGCAAAATTCCCCTACTTGAGAACCCTTGACCTTGGTGTTTTACGCTACTGCTTCTCGCAGGTTAAGGCTCATGTCAATCAGCTGGAAGCCTTGTTAAATATGCAGATTCAAATGCAGCAAGTCTGGGATGGGGCCTGCGTGTGTTTCTGTGGCGGTACTGCCAACTGGACCACAGGTTGAGGAAGAGCGGAACACCTCCAGTGAGTGCCTGGCTTTGGCTGGACCCAACGCTTGAAAGTTCCCTGCAGTAATGTACGTCAGCCAGTCCCTGTGGCTCTCTCTCGTTTCTTTGGGTGGATTAAATCTGTAGCTGCTGCTTCCTTTGTCCAGCTGGTAGCCCCGCTCATCCCGGAAGGGATGAGCCTCCTTCAAAGAGAGCCAGGAAATGTATTCTCCTTTGGTACATATGAGGATCTCATGAGTCCCTAGAGGGAACTTTGTACTTTTGAGTCTTGTCCTTTTAAAATTTAAGTTTTAAAAGGGAAATGAAATAGAAGGAGGAAGAGAGCCTTCCTCAGGGCAGGCCAGGAGCTCAGGCATGCCAACCTGAAATCCTAGGTGATTCAGTGGGGGGGTGGGGGATGGGTGGTCTCAGAGCCAAAGAAGGAGCTGCAGTTATGGAACAGTGCAAAGAAGACCTGAAGCAGATGGGGCTAGAGGGCGGGTCCATTTGCATACTACTGGACCCCAGGAATTATTCTAGTAATGAAACTCTTTGCAGACTTCCAGAAGTGCTGTCACTTTGCCCATTGTTATTTTTAGCCATTGTCTGTTTCCTATTGTTAGGAAGAGTAAAAAATTCTTAGGAGACCTTTCATTCCAGGCTTGAATGAAAAGGTTTGGGATCCTGTAGTGTGGAGGAGGTAAGTGGCTACTGTCCCGGGAACACCCCCTGAAGAAGGCATCCAGTGATGGGGAAGGAGAAGGCAGCTGACCTCTAAAGAAGGGGTGCTGGGGTGCCCCACTGAGGCATGCCCAGTGGGAACGCAGGCTCCATCCCTGGTAGGCTCTTAGCTGTAAGCACTAGGGTTGTAGGGCTCTGGGGACAGGACCGTGTTCCTGTGGTGCAGAGTGTGCGTATTGAATGAAGAATCAAGGTTCTTTCTCACTACACATTTATATGGGAGAATTATTCCAAGCTCTGAAAGACAAGTTGCACCCAGGCACAGTAGAATGTGCATGCAGTACTGGCTACTCAGGAGGCAGAGGCAGGAGGATCCCAAGTTTCAGGCCAGCCCCGTCAGCTTAGAGAGCTGTGGCTCAAAATACAAAGGGCTGAGTATATAGCTCAGTCACAGATCTCCTGCCTATCATGAGTGAGGCCCTGCGTTTTGTCTCCACACTGTCCCCCCAACAGAGGAAAAATGGAGACAGAGAAAAGAATCATCAAGTGCAAACTCTTCCGTTGAGACTCCTGCTGCCTGGGCTTGGGATGCTATGTCTGATGTGACTTACAGCACTATTTAGCCCTGTACAGAACAGCAGGATATAATCCTTGGTTTTCCAGAAGGGATGTGTGCATGAGGTGGGCTCTGTGAAGATGTGTGTGGGATAGAGTAGAAGGTTAGTCAGCGTTAAGCACTGCATGGCTTCTCCTCTGTGCTAGGACCTGATCCCCAAAGTGATGGCATTTGAAAGCATGGCCTCTGGAAGGTGATTAGGGCGTAATGACAGAGTCCTCACATTCATGTCTGTCTAAGAGGAAGCACCAGAAGGCTTGTTTCTTGTCTTTCATTTTCTCCACCATGTGAAGGCATATCCAAAAGCAGGCTGTTATCAGGAACCAGATCTGCTGGGCCCTTGAGCTTAAACTTCCATCCTCCAGAACCGTGAGAACTAAGCTGTTCATAAGCCACACCGCTGAAGGAAGTACTTTGTCCTAGCAATCTGAGTGGACTAAGACAACCAGTGAGAGGGCCTAGACCAGCAGGATTCCAAATGCTGCCTCGAAAAGACAGATACCGGTCAGGGCCGATGCGTCAAACTGGTGAGAAATGAATAAACTAAGGGCAATATGCTGAGTTTTTCTCTTTTCTTTCCTCACTATGCAGCTGAGACTCATAGTGATCCTCCTATTTTCAGCCTCCCCAGGGCTGAGATTACAGGCATACACCACTACTCCTGGACTGTGGCCAGCTCAGCCTGTCCTGGGGGTGGGGCTGGTGTGGCATGTGATGCTGGGGATCAAACAGCGGTCCCTGCACTTGCCTAAACTTGCCTAAGCAGGAGCATTAGTCCACTGAGCTATCTCACCAGCCCCCTTATACTCACTTTGAAGAATGCCTGTGAGTTGTACTTATAGCCTTCCTCCGCATGAGGTTATACTGTCTTGCCGTGAAAGTATAGCATTTCTCAATAATATTTATTTAGCATTTTTACTGACTGAAATTCTAAATAGTTTTGTTCCAACAATACTTTATAATACTTGTATTGCCCTGTGAAGTCCAGATGTGTAGGAACTACTGAATGAGAGAGCAGTTAGGAACTAGGGGTACAAACTGGTAACATCCTGGACTCCACAGTCACTGTAGAGGGTTTGGCAAGGAGAGGTCAGAGTGTTGTGGATTTGAGTCTGATGCCTTGGTGACTGGTAGGAACTGCCACAGAATGTGGAAGTTGAAGAGAGAATGGGTTTGGAGACAGAGGGAGCATTTGGGAGTCACAATCATAAAGCACTGATGGTTGCTGTTGGTTGAGGGTGTGATTCTGTGAGCTCATTTCCATGACTTCTTTTAATCCATGTGACATCCTGTGAGGCTGGGGCTGTTGTGGCTTCACCCTTACAAGTGAAAGCTGCAGAGGTGGTACATCTTCTGACACAGAGCAAAGAGTGTGCAGGATGGAAATGTGAGCCTCTGGGGGCCTAGAGCCCAAGAGGGCACCCTGTCACTGTTCTGTGTGACATCTCCATCTATGACAACTGGGTGCTGTGGGGGAATGGGGCTTAAGGGTAAGGGTAGAAAGAGAAAGAATGGAGATTAAGAGTATTTGAACAGGAGGCCCAGAAACCCCCAAGCCTTGTCTCCTGCCAGTCAATCCTGTGAAAGAAAGCACAGATCCCCCAGGGCCCCTCGGTCCTGTGTCCCATTGTGGAATTGCTTCTGGGCTGGTGGGAGGTGGAAATCCAGGTGCGGTGGGCTACTTCCCACCTCACCCCTCATTCCCAAGTCCTCTCAGATCCTCTTATAAGTGAGTAGAGGCTGTGCAGGGACAACTCAAGGAAGGAACTTTTGGAGGGGGACCTAGACCACCCTGCTCCTGCCTTCAATGGCTCTCAGTCACCTCAAAGGAGTCATAGTAACAGGAGCCATGATTCTGAGCCTTGTGCCGAGGACTTATATGGAATAATAATTTTAAAATACTCCAAAACAGAAGGGAAAAAAGCACTTGTTCTCTTGTAGCTGCCCCTTCCGCTGAGGCCTTACTCTCCAGAAATATGTGGCCTGGTCCTCAATGCTATCAATCCATCAAGATGTCCTTGTGCCTGGAAGAGCTCTGAATTCCTTACTCATAAGCATTTAGATAACAAAGTTCTCGTGTCCTCAACTCATCACAGGAGGGGAAAATGCCCCACTTTGTGCTCATCAATTTACCTTTTGGACAAATGTTAGACTAGTTGTGAGTGAGCTTAAGACTCCTCTTTCAATCACTCACTTCTTCGTCCAATCAGTTATTGATTTAGCAAGCGCGTATTAATGACTCACTGCAATCCATGCCACATACAGTAAAACAAAAAAAGTGTACATCTCTGTATTTAAAGCATTTATAGCTCTTAGCGTACTTGAAGCAGGACAACGGGCTAACAGATGTCCTATACGGACACCCTAAAGACCCCAAATGTCCAGAAGGAGTGGTCTGAGAATAATAATTTACTGTCACAAGAACTAGTTCAGGGTCCTGAGAAGGCCTCCCTGGCTCCAGTGGTATATGTGATGATTATTTTATCATATAGATGTTGACCCCGTAGACAAGAAGGCCACTTTCGTCCCATGGCTCTCAATGACCTCACAACATCCATTGAGGCCCAGCCTCTGAAAAGGCCCGCCACCTGATACTGCCCTGCCACGGACCAAGCTTCTAACCCATAGGCCTCTGGAGGACAAACCATGGCACTGCCCACCATCAGGATCTTCTAGGGGCCGGGGAGATGGCTCAGTGGAATAAGTGCTTCCCTGGCAAGTGCAAGGGCCTGA
>NDGM011006408.1:0-25563 GCA_002564305.1 Octomys mimax
CGCCCCCTGGTGGGCTGAGCTGGCCACACACACATAAATAAATAAAATTAAAAAAAAAATAAAAATAAACATGTGCTTCTATAAACATGCATGTATCTCTGTAGTATGATGTCTTTTAACTTTCTGAAGAAAGTTTCTAATGGAGGAATAACTGGATTGAATGGACCTAAGCAAAGCAAAGGCTTAGATGTGAGAGAGCAGAGCTGAGGAGAAGTACAGAGGATCAAGATGCCACGTGTGTGTGTACCGATTCCTCATGATCACTGCATTTACTACGGATGGCAAAAAGAGACTAGAGAACATTGAAGGAAAAAATTGGCTGGGGGTGTAGTTCAGAGAGAAGGTCCTGGGTTTAGACCCCAGTACCTCAAAAAGAAAAAAAAATCTAGTTATATTTTACTCTAGTTTAGAGTTGTGCCGCAGGTGAGCAGAACACTATGGCCAGGCACGTTACCCACACCTCTACCCTGTGAAGGCAGAACTGTGCAATACATGTGAGTTGGACGTGATCACGACAGCTCACAGTTGAAAATCTAAGTAGCTGAGTTACATTCGGTGCACAGTTGTCTGTTTTAGAGACCAGCATGGTGCAGATGTTCTCGTGCTGTACCCTCATTGACTCAGACCAGGTCTTTTTTAAATATCGATACATTGATTGAAATGAGTCTTTATGACCACATACTAAAGGAGACTGTGGCGTCTATACTGACGACAGGATCAGTTGGCCCTATGACCATGGGTTATTAAAAACTGCAGTGCTGTGCGATTCCTTGGGCTATGTCAGAAAGGTAGTGCATTGCTATTCGTGGTATGCGTACCACAGATGTGGTGTATGGAAGAACTTTGATTAAGGGAAGATTTTAAAAGGCAAAAGATTTATATGATCTGAAGAGAAACCAGAGTATATGAGAGTTTAAAAAATGCATTGTTGTGAATTGTGCAGCTATAAACATGTGCTTCTATAAACATGCATGTGTCTCTGTAGTGTGATCTTTGAACCTTCTGAAGAAGGTTTCTAATGGAGGAATAACTGGATTGAATGGAATTTCTGTTTTTAGTTTTTTGATGTATAATGCACTGGTTTAAATTCCCAACAATATAGAAGAATTCTTTTCTCCCTATCAGTCTCTTCAGCATTTTTTAGCTGATAAAATACAAAAATTGTATCTATCTATCTATCTGTCTATCTATCTATCTATCTATATATATAATGTGATAATTTACATTATTTTGAGTTTTGGACCTTTGTATGAGATTTATATCTAAGTTACAAAAATTGATACTTATTGTACTTCCATGACAAAAGGGAGAGCCTTTATGCAAAAAATAATTATTTGTAACCATAAAATAGATATTAGAAGACTGTAATTAAAAAGAAGGCTATGATTGGAAGTATTGTAAATACACTGAGACTGTCATAATAAAAGGTGTTATATATCCAAAAGGTAAGAACTTAGATGTACATTTTTAAAAATTGAAACTTAACCTGTCAAAAACAGAAGTGTAATAGATGATGTCCTTTAACAGCAACATCTATTCCAAAGTGCTACAGAGCTGTAATAATTCATGGATTCGTAGAAGAACTAGTGGTCAATGAAGACCCAGAGTATCAGTGGATTGATCGCATTCGTACACCACGGGCATCAAATGAGGCCAGACAGAGACTCATTTCTTTAATGTCAGGTATTTCAGTAAAATAACTTCATTAATGATTGATACTACTCTTAAATTTTTCACTTTTCCTTTGGAAAGCTTTGTGGACTTTCACAGTGAAAGCTGTGAGTTATAAGTGACTGAGTCCTTACTCCTGGCCCAATTTTAATGAACATGTTTAACAGGTAGAGGTCTGTAGCAGAAACTTGTGGTCCCTCCCTAGCTGAGCAACAAAAGGAGATAGTGTTGATGAAATAAGGCAGTGGAGTAAGGAAACTGAATTCTTGTTTTCCTAGCAGTTCATTGTGGCCTGAAATTTGATGAATCACTTCTGTCTTTAATAATCTCTGTTCAAAGGTTATCTCTCCATAGTTCTTTCTTGAGAACTCTTTTGTGTCCCTCCCTTTACCCTTTCTATCCATTTACCTGCTACCCCATTACCTTTCCTTTGTTTTCTTTGGACAACTCATTTACCACCTAACATTTGTATTATTTGTGTATATGTGTGAAAATATCTTCACATAAGATGCAGAAGTATAAATTTATATATGATAGATATGTATTTGTCATCTGTATTTGCTGTTATATAATATGTACATACATAATAGTGTATAATAATAGATTTATGTTCTATATTCTATATCTTTTAAGCTTGCAGGATATGTAAACACATAGATTTACTTTCTTAGTGTCATTTTGCCCCACCAATCTGTCAGCACCACTAGATTTGGAGCTTTGTCTTTCCATGTACCTGTGTCTCTGCGGCACTTAAAAGAAGGGCAGAGGGCTGGGGGACAGCTGTGATGGAGCGCTTGCCTAGCCCATGAGGCCATGGGTTTCCTCCTCAGCACAGGGAGCAGTCAGAAGGGAAGAGTGCTGACACATAGTACAGAAGCAGAAAGTATTCGGTACCCGAGGTGCATGAGTGAGCTAGTCTGGTCACATCTATAAAATACAGCTCATGAATCCTGTTTCTGGGGAGGTAGGAGGCTGGACAGGTAATCTTTTCCGTTCCCATCAAGTTCTAAAAATCTGTGATTTTTACACGTTTTATTTTTTCTGTCACAGTTGTGTAGTATGTTTTGTAGAGAGGTGAAGCAAAGTGAATTTTCTTTATTTTTTTTATAGGTGAACTGCAGAGGAAGATTGGTTTGAAAGTACTTGAAATGAGAGGCAATGCAGTTGTCGGGTACTTACAGTGCTTTGATCTGGAGGGAGAGTCTGGGTTAGTGGTACGAGCCATAGGAACAGCGTGTACTCTGGATAAATTAAGTAGCCCGGCAGCATTCCTTCCTGCATGTAATTCCCCATCCAAAGAAATGAAGGAGTAAGTATGCATCAATGAAATGGTTCTTATGGAGAGTTTTATCTTACCTACATGTTTACCTTTGATTTTAATAGTGTTGTGTAATGTTCATTTTTTTCCTACTATGATTTTTCTTATCAGAGATGACTTCCAAAATTTAGAACTCAAACATATTTTGATATTCCCAGTGTTTTATTTATACTCTTGGTATGAAATGCAAATTAAGTAATGTGAAATTAAACTATTTCAGATCCTCACACATTCTATATCGAAAGCATAAATGAATAATCATGCACTGTGTGGAATTTTACTTATTTTCTAGGGAATGATTAAAACCCTCTATGATAATCCAGTTAAGTTTACTGTTGGCACTATAGTATAGAGAAGGGCAAGGCTTGGCATTATGCACGAGTCTCCAACTCAGCTGTGACAGAGGCTGTGCCGCTTGTAAAAGTACTGCAGTAAATAGGAATGCTGGGATCTAAAAAGCTGAGGTGGGCAAATTCTTCTTTGCCCTTTTCTACCCCCTCCCCTTTTCTTCCTCCCTTTTCACTTTTTCCCTTTTGACTCACTCCTTTCCTTCTTCCTTTTGTCCATCTTTTCTCCCTTCTTTTTCTTTGGGATAGGTCTCAATCTCTTGGGCTCAAGCATTCCTCCAACCTCAGCCTTCGAAAGTGTCAGGGTTAGAGGCGCACACCACAACAGCTGGCTCAGAGAACTTTTCTTTAAAAGGCCAGATAACAGGCCTTTTAAAGAATATTTAAATGTAAATATTTCTGTGTTAGTCATCTGATCTCTTGTCTGTCTTTACAAAACAAAATAAAAATTTGATGATCTCTTAGTCTGAAGTGAACATACACTTTAAAACTCATGTATTTTTTTTAAAAAAAAACCGGTACAGCAAAACACTTCTGTCAGTTGCTTTTGCTCTGTGTCATTTATGTCAAAGGCAGACATTGTTAGCATGTTGATGGTAGTGCAGGTTGAATATCTGTAATCTGAAAACTTGAAATCTGAAACTTCTGAGTGCTTATATTCAAAGCTTATGGATTTCAGAGCATTTCAATTTGGGATTTAGGAATATTCAACTGGTAAAATCCATGTAAATATTTCAAAATCTGAAAAAAATCGGAAAAATTTGGTTTAAACCATTTTGCATATGTGCTACTCAGGCTGTATTGTCAACACAGACTATGTGAAACTAGATTTTTCTGACACCGTAGTTAGGTTGGTAGGTCATGCTGGTGACCAGAGATGCGTACGAGCCTGTGAAGCAAGGAGCAACCGTACAGTGAAGTCTTGCTCCACTGTACATGCCATTAGTGCTTCACTGAGGACCACTGATCTAGAGATATTCGCAGTTTGAAGGTTGACAGGCGCTTCCTGTAAATGACCAAGGGGGACAAATAACTAATTTAGCTTCTGCTGATCCTAATGTGTGGCTCTGGCATTGTAGTGCAGTAGCAGTCAGAGAGAGTATGCAAACTAAGAGTGTGGCTGTGTTTCAGCAAGACTTTACTTACAACAAAGGTGGCAGTTGGACTTGGCCTGAAGGCTGTAGTTTGCTGACTGCTCTTCTGCATCGTTAGAGAGTTAGATATGTAGTGAAGGAATAGAAAACATTTCTCAAATATGCAAAAGTCAGGAGGGGTGGAATGGAAAACAATTATAATCATTAAATTTTTCTGCAATCTTTAATTTGATTTTTTTTTTACAGCAAGCACATTTTTTTCTTTAACTTTCTTTTCTGCTTGCCTTCAGTCCTTTGGGTTAAATTTTTTTTCCTGAGAGGAAACGTAGTATTGCATATTACTGATTTTTATTTGGAAACACTGACAAGAGAAATAGTTTTTTTAAAAAATGAATTACATGAATTTGCTTTATGTTCCATTTAAAATGTCTTTAAAAAATATGAACTGCCACCCACTCCAGGTAGTCAGATTGCACATTAACTTTTTTTAATCATTCATTCATTCATTTGGTACACAGTCTCCCTATGCAGCCCGGACTCACGGTGGTCCTCCTGTCGCAGCTTCCTAGTGCTGGGATTACAGGTGTGCGCCACCAGGCCTGGGGCTGGGGATGGCAGCAGCGTCCTTGCACTTACTCGGCAGGTGCTAGGCCACCTAGCGGTCTCCCCAGCCCGGCCCGCAAGTTAACTTTTTGAGGGATTTATATTTTCCTTTATACTTTCTATGTGCATGGCTAATTTAAGTAAAGCAAGACCTGGTGTCTCCACTGGTCACCTTCTGCCTTTAACTCCACTGCCTGAAAGGGCCTGGCTTTTGCAGCTGAGATGTCTGAAGTTCTCTTTCTGTGAAGTTATTTAGTGGAAAGATAAAGCATCTCGTCTGTTGGTGTCTTAAGCATGAGGTCTGGATAGCAGGGGAGCATGTTTCACGTACATTCACATTAATGTAAGTCTTCGTTTGTGTAAGTTTTCTCCTTTGTAGTCTTATCAAAGCCATTTGATTTAAATTGTTATTTACACAATTAAGGATTTAAGTTACTTTATTATGATTTCCTCAATGACATTTTAATACCTACGTCTTGTTGCTTAATACTGAGGCTGGTTTATTTCAACTAGCTTTATTGTGTTTTTGATAATTTAGATGCTATTCCAAAATTTGTGATTTTGCTGATTAATTCTAGCATTTAATTATAATATTGTTGAGTTTTAGATAGGAATTTGATAAAAGGTAGCATAGATTACATTTAGCAGATTAAATAGGTCATCTGAATGAATTATATATATTAGAATGGATTGAGTAGGTTTAATATAAGAAATAGCACAAGGGTATAATTATGAGGCAGTCTTTCATAGGACTGATAGATTAGGGCAATGTTTTGGTGTCTTTGAATTTTAATTTGATGTCATAATTTGAACATTTTTCTGTTTTCATTTTATTTTACTTAATAATGTGTTGTACTTTGTAAGTTTGTTTTTTCCTTTTAAATGTTTGGTGTCATACACAATATGCATCTCTTTGGTCTTTCCTAGCTGAATTCTGTTGGTGGTAGCATGTGTATGAAGTATGGCGTGTCACTTTTAGAAGACATTAGCCATAATTTTTCCTTTGTACAAGGAAGTGAGCTAAAGTGAGCACAAACTTTTTTTGCTTTAGCAGAGAAATAAACAAACTTTCTCAGTTGTTTATATAAAAATAGGAAACCAGTAACATTTTTTATCAGTTATACTTTACATATTTTAAATTTATATCATCAATAAAAGTAGAAACACTTATCCTATTGTAAATCTAACATTTTCAGAAAGTAATCTGTAGATCCTAGCAAAATCCTTGTGGCCCACTATTGACAAGTCCTGTTTGAGCCTTGGCAGATTGGTTGGTGGTTAGCATGCTCTACGCAGTCAGTAGTAAGCAGTGGAAAAGGAGTGGAGCGGTTAGGCGAAGTTAGGCCCAAGCCTGTCTGTATTTGGTAATGTCGTAGTTGACTCACAAATACTCTTCGCTCTACCTGGTACATGAAGACGTTACACAGTGATCTACTTGCTAAGACTGTGCTCAGGGTCGTTTATGTAATACACCTTTACCTATAGAAAATTTAATTAACTTTATAAGCAATTCATAGCTCATTTTCAAAGGTAACAAATATGAGAATTTTATATTTGATTTTTCACCTTTATGGATGTTTTTCTCCATAAATACTGTATAATAAATTCTATTTTTATAAAAATAATAACGTGAAGAAGTTTAGAACCCAAATCTCAAGACTTTTTCTTATTTAAAGCCATGGACTATTCTGCTGCCTGTTTTTCTTAATCACAGTCCTAATTTATTCTGATTCTTTAAAATGATAACTTTTAACAAATTAATATGTAACTGTACTCAATTTCAACTTACTTTTTTTGCATGCTAGGGTTTAAAAAAAGTTCTCTCCCTTAACTAAAGTTCCTTCAAAATTATTTTAACATAACTTTGCAATCTGTTGTGTGTATTGTTTTCTTTTCTTCCACTTTGACCACAAATTCCCTCAGGTCTCCGCTGGTTCATCCTCCAAGCCATGGATGCCGCTCGACTCACAACAGCCCAATTCACACTGCTACTGGCTCACGACTTACTCAGAACTTCTCTGTGTCTGTTCCCACTCTCATCTATACTGGTACGAGACTGCTCAGACTCCAGAGCTGGGGAGAGGCAGGCCACGGGCAGAGTGGTCGCAGAGGCAGGCAGGCAGGTAGCGTAGGCAGGTACCACACGTCTTTGCTTCTTCCTTTTCTTACTCCAAGCCCAGCTGCACTGAAGAACTTCTGTATTTAGCCACCACAGAGGCTCAAAATATATGGAAGTGAAATTATTTTTCCAGCTTCCAAAGTCTCTTCCACAGATCCTCTCAGAACCCTATCTGATACATTATAGATGGCAAGGTTTGAGGAGAATCCTTCAGTATGTGTTTTGGTAATTATTTTTCCATTTATCTAGAAATAAATTGACATAAGATGTTAAATAAAACGGACAGCAAGGCTTCCAATTTGCTAATTTTCTTCATGTACAAAACTTGTTACAGTAGGGTCTGTTTCATTCTGTGGAAGAGAGCTGTTGGAAAACAGGTAAGCAACTGTTTTGCATTGAATGCAATGTTTCTGCGTAGCTATGTTCATTTTCCTCTTTGCTGTGCTTTTAGCTGTGGCACTCGATGCTATAGGATAAGGAAACATTTTTCTTTCCTCTAAAGATAGCTGTGTGTGTGTGTGCAAATACAAACACATTTATGACTATTTTCACACACATTTGTGGCCATCATTTTTCCTTTCGTAACTTAAAAACATTATTTAAAATACTTTGTCATATATTTACTTTTCATTTATTTCTCTTTTTAATATATTTTATTCTCTTAGTCTGTCATTTCATGCTTTTTTGCTTTTCACTTGGCTTATTAACTGTTTCAATGCAGATAATATTTATCTGGAAAATGATGAATGGTGAAACAGCAATTGGTTGTCTTTGGCCTCATTCCCAGCTCCACATTAAGAAATGACTGCTGGCCCTGCCCCAGCACTGTCCTGGTGTTTGGATCATGCTGCCAACTGTCAAGCCCTTTGGCACATGATTACTTAATATTTTTCCACCTTCTTCTGGCAGGATTCCCTTCAATGAAGATCCCAACCCCAATACTCACTCATCAGGACCCTCAACCCCTCTGAAAAACCAAACTTATTCCTTTTCACCTTCCAAGTCCTACAGTCGGCAGTCCTCTTCTTCTGACACAGATTTGAGTTTGACTCCCAAAACTGGTAAGGCGCTTCCACCCACCTTTTGTTTTCTGTTTTTGTTTCTTAGTAGCCTTCCATCCAGTCTCTCCTCCTGTTTTTGGCGTTTAAGATAAAAGATGATGTGAGTAGTGACCATGTTCAGTTACAGCAACTAAAATAGGAAAGTTGTTTATAGTTCAGGCATTGAAGATGAGTGTTTTGTTAGCTTCATCATAGTGTAGGTGTCAAATCCATGATTTATTTTTGTGTTGAGACGTTTTTCATTTCATGCTCAAATTAAGAGGAATAACATCTCAAAGCATGTGACTAGAAAGTAACACCCAGTAACTTGCAGTTAAATTCTTCTTGATGTGTAAACAGTGTTTAATTCATTGTTTCTGCCCATTTCTGGGTTAAATTCTAGAATGTTATTATAAAAAGTTCTCAAAACTGAAATGGTTATACTTGAGTATATCTCTTAGTCTGTTACAGTATTTAAAACATTCGGCATTATGAGTTTCATTTTGGAGGTTATCTTGAATATTTTTCAATTTATTACATTTATAATTTTTTCATGTTCCCATTTGTATCTTTCTGAACAGTCTTTGTGGGCTCTTAGAAATATGTTTTATAATAAAAGTTGATAAAAAGTTAATTTCCTAATGTAACATTCACTTACTTAAATTTAGGAAAATAAAAAAATTTGAAAGACTGATTCATAATTTTGTAAATAGGATTTTGTTAGGCAGTCCCCATTAAAGCATAATTGCTATTTGTATTCTAATTTATCATGTTTAATAACCTTATTTTTGTGTTAGAAAAGACATTTTTAAAATGATCCCAGATTTTGTGAAAACAGTGCAAAGAGATCAGATTCCAAATCAAGCCTGCTTGGGGAAGGCCGCAAGGAAAGGCTGCCTGCAGAGTTCTTAGGTTTTGTAAATGCAGTAAAGAAATATTTTAGCCATATTTATGCCTCTAAAAATTAAATCATTCAAATTGAAGTAAAATTTTTTTAAATTAAAAAATGAGAGATTTTTGGCCTTAATGTTCCTGTCAGTAAGCAGGAAAGACTTGGGATAGTATTTGGAGAATTTTTCTCAGAAATATTTTTGAGATGTTGGTCCACTGACTATAATCTAGGCCACTGTTCAATACTCTTAGCTTTTTTTTTTTTTGTCTGTCTAATTACTGATAATTTTGAAAATATTTCCTTAGTGTCTTTTTTTTCTTTGCTTTTTTTCCTTTCTTTCTGTTCCCCTCTCCCTCTGTCACTCCCTCCTCTCTCTTGCGATAGTAGGTTATTGAACCCAGGGCCTTCACAATGAGCTATATTCCCTGCTGTATATATTTTTAAATTTTGAGATGGGCTGATTTATCCAGGCTGGGATACTACCTGTGATCTTCTTCCTTCAGCCTCCTAGAATGTTGGGATTACAGATGTGCAACACTGTACATGGCTCTTTTCTTTAATTAAAAAAAAAAAAAAAAAAGGCCAAGGCTAAAGAAGTCTGTCAGGTAATAAAGTGAATCAGACTTCTCTTCCCAATCAATAGTATTAGCAATGAAAACTTGTACTATTAGTTATTAACTCATTTATAAATGTACTCATGTGTTCATAAGCTGCTTCCAGATAGATTATTCTGTTTACCTATAATTATTCACTGCCTCAGTAACTTACAGAATATTAGCTAGTTTAAGTCTCTTGACTTTTGCATGAATCTTGCAATATTTTTGAATACTTCTGAAGAATATTCCTACTTCTCAGAGAGATATGATGGTAAAATTAGAATTTTCTTAAATTACTAAAATTATAATTCAGGATGTACATCAAGATTCTGTGCTTTCTAACATACCTATTTACTAAATTAGTATCTTGAGAAATAGTGTAGAATGAGATAAGCTGATTATAATTGACTTAGTTATTTGTAATCTGGGAAGTTAAAATAGAACCAAGACAATAAGTCATAGAAAGAGAAAGTTCTTTTTTCTAGTTATTGTTAGTGCGGTTGCCCATTTTTCTGACTGATCTCCTCTTTTTATTGATTTAATTTTTCCCCAGTACTGGGAATCAAACTCAGGACCCTGTGTTTGCCAGGCAGGCACTGTGCTGCTGAGCTGTATCTCCAGCCCCTGGTCTCCTTTTTTAAAAAATTTCTTATTTCTGTAGATGCTAACATTTGACATTTTATGAACTTTTATGTTTTTTCCCCAAGTATTCAAGTAATAGAATTTTTTAATGTTAGTAACAAAATACGCATGTGACACCAATTATACCTAAATTTGACTTTTTAAAGTTAGATTGCTTACTGTAGTTTTTCTCATGCATAAGATATTTGACCTTGAGGATATTCCAATCTCAGTAAATATTTATAGCACTATGATCAAAGTATGAAAAACTTGAAAGGAAAAAGAAAGTATTCATACAGACCTCAAAACTGAAGAGAGAGGAGTTAATATTTACTTTAATAATAGTAATTGTCTACCTAATGTGATACTCAGTATTTGATCTTTAAAATGGGTATTCAGTTAAAACACCCTGGAGTGTATTTTTTAGCAGTAAAATAGGAAGGTATTATATTTTACCACTTTACATGAGTGTTTTTTACTATGTTTGAGGCAACAAGTTTCTGACTCTAACACTTTGAAAATGTGGTATATTTTAAATTCATGAATTTTTAAGAAAGAGTAGGTGATTTACGTATTTTGAAGTCAGTTGAAAGTGCTTAAAATGGCATGAAGTTCTCATGATTTGAAAAACTTTAATGCAGAATTTGAGAAGGTTTTTGTTAAGCTGTGCTTTTCATGTGCATTATGTTGGAGAGATGATTTGCTAGTTGACTATGATGAGTGCAATTTGTGTATACATTTAAAAAATCATTTTTACTGTTATATTTTGCTTCATCATTGCTTTCCTTATCCCGCATTTTCTGATCGTCTTCTGAACCTGCATCTTTTCTCTGCCGATTTCCTCCACAGCACCTTCCCCACAGGGACCTAGGATTTACCTGTGTCCCAGCTCCCCCCCTCTCTCTTGTGGTTCCCTTCATCTTAAAAAGTCCTGTCTCCTCCTCTCGGACTCTAGCCTTGCCCCTCATCATTGTAGCCTTGGCAGCCCCGTTCTGAGGAAAAGTGTTTCTTTCAGTGAAGAGCTGTTCCTGGCAGCTTCTGGTAGGATCACATTATGTCAGCTTTTTAACCCCTTAATTTTAAATCATCTTTAAAAATGATTTCCTACTAAAATGAACTATTGCTTATTTTCTATTAAATTTCTATTAATTTTCTTACTAGTAGGCAGAGTTAAACAGAATTAAAAGGATACCACAGAGAACTACATGATTGGAATATTTGGTAAATTATGCATGAAAAATTGTATGTCTAAGGACATACATCTGGGTAGTTGCCACAGTTACCTAGTTGTCACTACTAGTGTTTCTGCGTCAGGTGCTGTACTTTCCTTCCCTCCATGCCAACTCCACTCACCTTGGACCTGCACCATCGTTTTGCTAAACCACATGGGTAACATCGTAAATTATTCTGTTTGAATCAGTTTAAGTCTCATTTTGCTGCTATTCTTTCATTATCCTTTTTTTTCTGTCTACTGCATTAATTAATCAAATTATTCTGCTATATTTTCTGATGTTTTACTTATCACTACAAATTTACACTTTATTTTGTGGCTTTTAATATGCTTCATATAAAGAACTTAGTTTTATTTTTGCTTAGCATTGTATAGTCTCTAAAACTGTTTAGGTTACTGTAAGAAAAATAAATTTGTTTTGTTTTTCAAGAACAGAATGGGACTATACACATGCTAACTTTTGTTTCCTTATCCAAGAACAGCTAAAAATGTAAAATTAAATTAGTTCCTTTTTAAGTGGTTGCAACAAAATTGACTGTATGCTTACTGAGTTTCAAAAGATGGGACTGATTCTAGTCTATAGGTTAGCTTCTCACCCATTGCATTTTCTATAATTCTTAGGCCATAGTTGGTCTAGTGGTACTATCAGAACAACAACAACAAAAAAAGTAGGAGAAGAAATTTAAAATTATGCTTTAATAGATACATCTGAGCGTTTTCATCCATAACTATGTACATTTGTGATGTGTTCGTTACATGTTTGTGAATTTTACTTTTTATTAAAAAAATTTATGTTGAGTTTTAGAATGCATGTTGAGAAAAATAAAATTAATACTATTTTGTCATATGTTTAGAAATGAAAAGTTATTAGAATATGAATTTACTGTATTGAGAAATTACCTAAATATCATATACTTTAGAGAATTTTAGTATATTTTAAACAAGCACAGTTCGTGCTTTTCATCTTTTTATTTACTTTTAATTAAACATTTAATATTTCTGTTCTAGTGTTTTTAATTTGTTAAAATAGTAAGTTATTATTTTGATTTTTATTATAAGACTCAATTTTTAAAGGTAGTACATTATACAAAGCTTCATCCCTTTAGCATAACTTTTCTTATAATTCTTAAAACCAAATTGAATGTAAAAGTAGCTGTCAGCACAACTTTGACATCTTCTGTTCAAAAGTTTGTTGCTCTATTAAATATTTACTTTAGTTACTACCTGAAATACTTAACGTATAAGTTATTTGGTCGTATTTTCATTTGTGATTATTTATGAAGATGAATACAGTTAAACTTTGTTCCTATAGTCGGCTTTTGTTTTGTTGTTTTCTCCGTGCCAATCTCCTATAGGAATGGGAAGTGGTAGTGCTGGAAAAGAAGGAGGGCCATTTAAAGCTCTTTTAAGACAGCAGACTCAGTCAGCGTTGGAGCAAAGGGTAAGAGTCTCTTAACAGTCTGTTTTTACAATAACTATAGTTTTATTATCTTATGCTTCTCTGTACTTACATACTTCCATAGCTGGTTTTGGTTATATCTATGGTTCTACAGTTTTGAACCTCAAATATATTTAAGATACCAAAGTCATTTGTTTTTGAATATTTACTTTTGGCTTGAAAGTATTCTGTAACTGTTGTCTTCTAATCTCCTCTTAGAAATACTTTTTGGAACTATCCATTCAGCATTTTCCATGTTTCCATTATAGTTAGTATGTGGAAAAAGGAAATGGCTGTTTTTGCAGAAAAAATACTCCAGTAGCATTTTATTAAAAGTAATCCTTTATTATATTAATATATGTATTTGCCAAGATTATTTTTATCACTAATCTTAGGAATAAAAATGTGTATAATTTTTATTCTAAAAAATGTCTATAATTTTGCAGATCAGTATAAATAATATAGTTTTATTTTAATTATGTTTAATATTTACTTACATTTGTTGAGTGGGAAAATGAGTAGTTATAGTTTTGGGATGATTTCTCTCTCTTTCTCTCTCTCTCTTTTTATAAACCTCGTTGCTAAGGGAGGATCCCCTCATAGGTTCTGTAAAAGGCGGGTATGTTTCTCAACATGTGTGAGAGCCTATTTCTTGTAGAAGCTTTTCTAGCTTTACTCTTAGTCATTTATTTAAGCTTTTAACAAATGTTGCCAGCTTTTTTCTTTTCATATTGCTCATTTAAAAAAATTTAATACTATACTGAGTTTCATTCCTGTTCTTTTTTTTTTTTCTTCTGCTAATACAGTGCATGATTTCATGTGCCATGTCAGTTATTTTAAGGCACAGTGCCATAGTTTTCAGTATGTCTGATTTAGAAGCTGTCTGCATCTATAGAATTTTCTTTTATGTTTCATTTTATACCAGCATTTGGAAGAAAAAAGGTGAAACACAGTAAACACCTATAACAGAATATATTTCATGAAATAAAGATATTTGTTTTCTAGAGTTTGGTTCTTGGGAATAGTTTTTTTCAGATTCAGTTAGAAAGCATACAGTTTTTCTATATTTTTTTCATCCTGCTGAAAGTGTCCATGTATACACGATTTACATTTTAGAAGAGCTGGAGAGAGCCACGTTGAATTAAACAGTAATATAATGAGCTGTTTGCTTCATATCCTTTGCGCAAGTTGTTTTGTACCTACTCTTGCACCTTGCAGGCATGCCACCCACTGCTGCCCACGGACCCACCTGGACATTAGGGCATCTGTTAACAGTGAATATAGTGAAAGACTAAAGACACTGAAGAGGGTCAGAGTGAAGATGTGTGTTCATTTATAATTGTTTTACATTACAGGGTTCTTATCTTTGCTTGCTGCTGTATTTATGTTCTCTATAGTGTCCCTTCCACTAGGAATAGGGTTTCTTCTAATCTGTTCACTATTGTATGATTCCCATGAGCAGAATAGCGTGGCCTTGAAATTGGGTATAATAAGGTTTTGTGTATATGATGTAATTCTACTGTCTGTCCTAAATACCTTTAAAAGGATTTCACCTTCAAGGGGAAGAAAGTTAGAATCATTTTGGATTAAGTTTAGATGAAGTATCTATTTTCAAATATGCTTTTAAAACTTCTTAAAATATTGAGCATGTTAGCACATTGAGCGTGTATTTCTAGATAGTCTTCAGAGAATAAAAAGCAAAGCTATTGAGAACTATTGTTTTCCCTTATAGTTTTGTAAACCTAAGTTTGTAACTGCTGTGGCACTGCACTATATTATTTCCCCATGCAACAGCAGTTACTGAATTTTATAAAATTGAAAAATGTTTTTGGTACTGGGGATTGAATTGAGGACCTTGTGCTTGCCAGGCAGGCACTTCAGCCACTGAGCTATCTCTCCAGCCCTTAAGCTTATGAATTTATTTTATGATTCTGTTCATAATAAGTAACAGAGGTGTCATTATTTCTGGCTCTCCCATTAACCTGTGGCTGCCACAAGAGTGGCTTCTGGTTTTGGAGAAGCTCATAGAGGAGTATGACAAGTTCTCCCCATATGTGTTCAGATAGGTGTCATTCTGCCACTTGATCACACCATTCAGATCTGCTTATGTGCTTTTTAAATTCAGTATTGCTATCCTGTGCTAAACCCTTAATAAATCCTATGGATTTTTCCCCCCTTGAGGAAAGAGAAACTTTAATTGTCCAACTTCTTTTATTTAGTTTCAAGTTCAGAAAAGAAAAATGAAGTTACTTTTTAGGTTTTGGGGTGCATTTTTTTCTTCAGTAAAAAGCCTAGTTAAGTAGCCAACCATTGCAGTGCACTTCCATAATCTCAGCAGCTGGGAGGCTGAGGCAGGAGGAATGCTGTGACTTTGAGCCCATTCTCAACTAAGTAATGAGTTTAAGGCCAGCTTAAATTAGAATACTTTGTCTCCAAAAAAGAGAGAAAGGAAAAAGAAACCTAATTAATTTATTCTAGTATTTCCCCAAAGTCTTTTTACTATATAGAGCCTTCCTTTAAAAATGCCTAGTCATAGGAATATAGTTTGGGATACATTGAAATAAAAGCAAACTTGTGGTGAGTTGTGATCTCTTTGAAGGAAGGTCAGTGGTGCAGAAGATTGTTGCCGGAGTCTGGCATGGAGGTGTTTCTTCTGTGGTGCTGGGTGGCTGAGCCGGGGCCACCGCATGCTAGGCACACACTCTGCTTGAGCTTTATTCTGACCTTTTCTGTTGTTTGGAGGTGGAGTCTCCCTGAGTTTCCCACGCTGGCCTTGAACTTGGCAGTCTTCGTGCCTCACCCTCTAGAGTCACTGAGATTGTGAGTGTGTGCCCCTGGAATTGTATATCTGGAAAGTTCACTCTCTTCTCTCGGGATAAGAGTTTGATTTAAAAACATTTGAATATCTTTTAAGTAAATTCTTAAGTACTATCTTGAAAATATATGCCTTTATGTTCTATTGAATTTTCAAGTAGTCTCTCTTTAAGTACACACCATTAAATATTTATATGCCTCAAGTCTCTGGTGGGTGTCATAGCAGCAAATAGAGTTCATCTGTGGGAACAGGGAAAGATACTTCTTGTTTCTGAGGTACAGGATCTTGCCATGTAGCTTAGGATGGTCACGAACTCATGTCAATCTTGTTTTAACCTCCTGAGTGCTGGGATTACAGAAGTGTGCCACCACGCAGAGCTGAAAGACAGTTTAATTATAAGGAGTGTCTGAAGAAATTGTCCTCTCTAGTTCTAAAGTTCACATCTAGACATTCAAGGTGATATGTATCCGGGCTGATCTAAAGGAAGCTCTCCTTTTCAACAGGAGAAAATCTATGACGTCATCAAATGAAATTAAAAATATTATAGGTTAAAATCAAATTTTAATAAGTGATGGAAATTAACAAGGAATCAGACAGTAAGATTTGTTGCTGAAGAAGAAGTTGGGGATGAAGCGTGCCCTTGGCTTCAGTTTTTCATTTAAAACATGGAGATAATAGTACCTCCCTCTGAGGCTATGGGAAAGACCATATGGCACAGTTTTAAAGTACTTTCCACCAGAGGTGTGGCAGCATCCTGGTTGCGGTGATAGAGATGACAGGTACTGAACAGTCTGCTGTCTATTCCAGCAGCCATTCTTCCAGTTAGAGAATAGTTTGAAGATGGGATCATCAATTAATCAAATTACTTTTGATTAGGTAACAAAACACTTTTATTTATTGTAGGTTAAATTCTGTGTTTTAAAAGCGAACTAGTGTGCTGATTATTAGTTCACTGGGAAGTTGTCAGAGCATGTTGTATCAGTAGACTTTCTTGTAAGCTGGCCGTTGCCATACAATCTCTTCCTCTGAGCGGCTCTAGTGTTTTGCCTTTCCTTTCATTCCTTTATTGGATCTCCAGAAGAGTAAAAGAGCCTGAATATGCCTGTAATACCAGGAGTTGGGAAGCTGAGGCCTGACAAGCACAAGTTCAGGGCCAACCTTGGCTGCCTAGTGAGTTCAGAGTAGGAGTGGATTACATAGCACAACCCTGTTGCAAAACAGAACCAAGCAGAGCAAGAATACTGAATGGAGTAGTCATTTGGATTCATATGTGTATATTTTCCAGTATGTGAATTTACTTTCTTAGTTTTTGAAGTATAGTAGGGTTTTTATTTAGGTAAAACAATTTTATTTAGCAGTATAAAGGTTAAATAAAACTACTTTTTTTTCCCAGTGGACAATCACGTGCCTGAAGTATTTTGAGAAAATTATAGAAATGTTCCTAAAATTGAGCAAAAACAAAAGAAAATATCCTTGAAGACCCAACTTACTAGGAAAAAACTTTTATTTTTAGTAATAAGCCCACCCTGACATTTGTCATTTAAAACATACATTTAAAAAACTCAGGTGGAAATGAAGATGCATTTGATTATTTTCTAATACTTTTAAACCCTAGATTCCCCTTTCAGCTTCTCATTTCTCCTCTCTTCTCTCTGCTATTCAGCTGGGCCAGTGAGGGGGCAGTTCCATAGACTGGGTCTCACTATGTTCCTTTTTTTTTTTTTTTTTAAGTGTATTTGGTACAGGGTCTACATTGTCTCACTACACAGATTAGACTCATAGTGATCCTGCTATTTTCAGTCTTCCAAGCACCGGGATTACAGGCACGTGCCACCATGCCTAGTCTCATTTGCTGTCTCAGTGTGCCCCGTGGGTGGGGCAGGTGTGGCATGCCAGGGATTAAACCCTGGTCCCTGCACCTTCCTAAGCAGGTGCTTTAGTCTGCTGAGCTATCTGACTGGCTCATTTATTTTCTTACAGTACATAGATTTTTTTTTCTTGCTCTTATGAGAGACTATTTCTAAGTTCTGAATTTAAGTATAAAATAAATGTATTTTAAGGTTGTTTTTTTTTTTGGAGGGGGGCTATTTCAGGCTGCCTTAAGGGCAGGTCTGTTCTGGCTTGTGGAGCTGGGGCTCAAACCATGGTCCTATGCGCCTGACTGCATTTGCCCATGTGGCGCTTTAAACACCTGAGCCATCCGGCAAGCCCCCAAGTAAATTTATTTTAAACATATTTTTTAATACTTACCTTTTACTGAAGTATAAAGGATTGTTTGCCTTTTGCTAAAAGATTCCAAGTTGCTATGCTTTGTGAATTATGCTTCTGTCAGTTTGTAGTCGCCATGCTTTAAGCAGCCTGTCAGTACTTTTCTGCTTTTATATGTGCCAGCTTCGGGCAGTATTCTGTATCTCTCCTAGCTTTTATTTGTTGCATTTAATCTGGTGCAGTTTCAAAAATAAGATGATGTGCTTTAGAATTATATGTTCTTAACATGTATATTTATATGTATTATATATCATAGTATGAATATCATCTATGGAGAACAAAATGCATGAGCTTTAATACTTGCAAACATACTAGTGCTTTTGACTGTGGAGAGCCCTGTTTTGCTTATTTTCCAGCTCTCTGTTATGTTCAAAGTAGTTGAGACTATTGGTAAGTGACTTTTCTTTCAGGGAATTCCCTTAACCTTGTAGCCAGCCAAGTTGGACATCAGATCCTCTCACTTTTATTTACTTTGTATGATGTGAAAGGCCTGTATTTATGGGCAACCAGAGGAGCTCCCCCTTCTTCCTGGGGAGTACAGTATTTCAGTGAATTTCTCTCACTTTCTTGGGTTCTTCTCCTTGTCTCTTAAATTTTATGTCCTTAATAGGAAAAGGAGATTAAAATTTGGAAAAACTTACAGAATTGTATTGCCTCACTGACTTTTATTACATACTTACCCTGTCTACTTACTGACTTCATGTGAGGCTTTTCATTTGTGCCCACTGTTCTGGTGGTGTTGGAATAGGGCCCGTAAATAATTTCACAGTTATTCTCTGCCCACCCTCAGCTTGCCATTTGTGCTTACCGTCTTTCCTTCCTCTTAATGCACGCCGTCCCACCCCCACTCCCCATCCTAATTGCATTTCCCCAGGCCTTTGGAGGCTGTACCATGAGCTGTATTTGGGGTGTGTGTGAAGAGACTTCTGCGCTGAGGAATACCTAATGGGTCAGAGTGGCTGGCCAGCCCACCCATCTCACTGCGCGGTGCATCAGCGTAAAGATGAGAAGACAGACAGTGTCCCGAGTAGCTTAAATTGGAACTCTTCAAAACATTTTTTCTTAGTTTTTTTTGTAACATTGTACATATGGGAAGATGAATTTGGAACTCTATCAGTGGAATTGCAAAGAATATGTAACACATAATAAATAGGTAGCCTTTAATTCAAGGAAAAAGTACGTTTCTATATGACAAACTTTTTAACATGCTTTTTTTTCTTTTTTATACTTCACAGTCAGTTGCATTATCCCCCTTTTCTTTGTACTAGGAGTTTCCGTTTTTTACTTTGACGGTATTCCCTCCTGGCTTTCTCGTGCACGTTGGCGGCGTGGTCAGCGCACGCTCCGTGAAGCTTCTGGACCGTATCCACAATCCCGGTATGCTCTCTAAAAGTTTGTTTTTACTGTTTGTCTTCATTTAGGTTGTGCTTATTAGAATTGAGATTTTGCCAATTATATATGTTAAACCTTTTGAACGGGAAACGCAAAGACTATAAACTGACACATTGTTTTAAAATATTTGCAGCTATCTTAATTTAAAATAATCAAACTGAGTAGGGGTATATTTTAGTTGATTTTCCATGCAAAACAGCAGATCTTGATTTATTTTTGGCCAAGGTACCACTTAGAGGGAATCGTTAAATCATTTTCGAGCCAGCTCTATTCTTTGACCCAGGAAAATTTACACTTTGACCATTATGGCCTTGGTTTAAGATGTTTATTGTTTCTATTCACGATAGCCTTCTATAGGTTATTAATTTCTTTATTCCCAAAAGGTTTTTTTTTTCTACATTGTAATTCTGAACATTCTATAGAATATCTAAGAATTAAAAAAAAAAAAATAGATTAACCTCTGTTAAGAATAGTAGTAGTACTTCCTCAAAGGATGGGGCCAAAGGTAGACCTAAAAATCCTCATCATTTTAGGCCCTTTGGTTGAAAACACTTTGGTGATTTTTCTAAGTCAATAATAAGCAGGATAAATGGTAGAAACTTTGAAATGGAATGTGATTCTTACTTTTTTTTTTTGACTAGTTCATTTCTTCGCTCTAGTTACTTATTTTGGTAATCTGCTTTAAATCTGAAGTTACATTAGTATTTTTATTTGATGGCTGTTTCAGTATATTCTTTGAAAATTTTGTCACCTGTAACCTGTTTGTGACATATTGAAAGGTATGAAAAGTAAAATAGCTTGACCTTATTTCCTGGAAAACATGACAGATAATGATTTTAAGGCTGGAGACCATAGAGCATTGCCACTTGACATTTTCTAAATCGCTTCTGCTCTGTGACGTGGCTGCGTGTGAGCTGATCATGGAGACTCACAGTGGAGTTCCTCCCGGGCCTTGAGGGGTCCCCGCAGCAGTTCTTAGCCAGGGCAGCCTGAAAGCTTATCAGACACATCTTTGAGCACGTCCTTTTTTCTTCCTGGTTTATTTTTTGCCCCAGCTCTTATTTTTCTGGACAATTTAAGATCTTTTCTTCTTTGCACTATCTTCATACTTGGCAATACTTCCAGGAAAATGAAGACTGATGCCAGTTTAGTGTATTATGATCTTGAACACTGTGTCAAGTCCTGTACCTTTGCATTTAAGAATTTGTATTATTTGTAAAGTGAAAGGAAATTCTGAGTTCAGAAACCCTCTTAGCTGGGTGACCCAGTGGTAATTACACCTGTTTCTGTGTATTATTGGCTCAAATATTCTACCTGATCGCTTCTATTTATGTAGTACTTTCAGAAATGGTTTTAAGAATATATTTAATTGTTGGGGATGCCTTCTATTTGCTGAAAACATTTTGATTTTAGTTTGTCACTTTTATGTCCTCTTAAGTATAGTCTGGAAGAACAAATAAATGTTACTTAAATAAATTTTAATTGAGCGCTATATTTAAGGCGCTAATACTTTTTTACAAAAACTGCTTTTGGGGATATATCATACTTGCTAGTTTATTCTAGCTATGTGAGGAATATAGGAATCCAACCCCTGGGGAAGAAAACAGGAATCTTTATTATAGAATGTGTTTTATATGCTATAATTATTAGCTTACCAGTTTTCTCTTTTGCCTCTCCTTTCAGAGTAGTTTTTTAATTAACATGTAGAGACTCTTAAGTTCTTAATGGATTAGTGCCTAGCTTTTATGGGCATATACATATAAATGCTTTTAATGATGTATAATTATATTTTTATTTAGTTTTCTGTTCATTTAAACTCATCAGTTATACTAATAGTTCCAAAATTACTTTGTTTTGAATTAAAACTTACATTCTTGGTTTTTTAAATGTATATGTTATATGATAAAAAGGAACATTAATCTCCAAGCCCCTTAAGTAATTTTTTAATGAAAAATTTTAATCTGTTGAGGCAAGTTGAGTGTGAACACACAGTGAAACCCTGGACTAGCATCTGTCATAATGAAGATGTAGTAATTTTGTGACGCTGAATTAACTTTGCGGAGAGGAACATAGGGTTAAGGTGCATGTGCCAGTGTTAAAAATGCTGTTTGCATTCTCAAATTAATGTTGCAATTATTATTTTTTGACTAGTGAGTATGGAAAATTTTTATTTTGTTCTCAATATAAAAGGAAAAACTTTTAAAACCACTGCCATCTAATAACTGTAGATTATTATTTTGAGGTTTTTCTTTATTAGAACTTTTTTATTTAATATTAAGCACATAGGTGGATAATAAAGAATGGAGTGGTTTTAAAAATCAAGGTAATTGATTAGACTAGTTAATATCAGGTTACTATAGCATGCTTCTTTTCCTTTCCTGTTTCTATCTCTTATTAACTCTGCTATCTGTGTCTTTCCAGTTCCTGTCGAGTGGTGTCAGTTTTGTTCTTGTTTGTAGTTGTTTTGTTTTTTTTCTACTATTCTGCACCTAAAACTGATCTACTAATTTGCTGTTTTGAACTCAGCCTTTGTCGGAATTATGGGTAACACAAGATCTTACAAACTGCTAGACTGGAATAGTTTCAATTCAGGTATTTTAATGGTCATTCAGTACTACATATGCTGACAAAAATTATGGCAGCTCAGTGAAGTTTTTAGAAATGTTCTAGCTTAAATAGGCTTAATGTCAATTCACTCACACAGATACATTCTGCACTATGCGTGTGATAACTTACAGTTTCCATGGAAGCACAAATATAAAAATGTGTTACGATGAATTACTCAAACCCATAGAAATACTATTAAGTTACGAATGACTTTTCTTTGGTGATTAGCTTTCAGAGTGATAACTAGACTATATTTATATATTTTGACAGTTTTTTATATCAGGTAAATGATGCAGGCACTAGTTTTATGATTAGGCAAATATTTGTTAAATATGATAACTATTATATGATTGACATGATAAACTTTAAAATAAAGTATTTTAAACTGCATATTTAAATTTGAATAGAATATATTTAGTGTTCTATTAAATACTATATAAATGTAGTGGATAGCATCTTTTATTTGTAATTCTGTTTAATCTTCTAAAATGTGGTAGCCAGGAGCAGATTTTGGGAGGATTAGTAACTTCTCTATATATTCCTCCTTCTCTGTCCACATAAAAATATAGTTTTTCTTTTTAAATAATATATATGTTGATATAAAGTATAACTCTTAAAGAAGCTAAAGATAGAAAACTTGTACAGCTGATGATGTGGTTTAGGGCCAAAACCTATTTTTCCGTTTGATGAGGGCATATTCTTACTAATATAAATATTTTAATTTTAATATTATCTGTTTTTTAGAATATAGTTAAATAATAGAATTAAAATAATTCAGTATCAAAACTGATATTTTACCTACAGAAATTTTCAGTCCTTTGTGTCAGAAAGTATATTTTAAAGACAGACAAAAATACCAAAGAGCTCAACATTTTAGATAATATCCCAGAACCTTTTCAGTATTGTAAATCTCTTCTATTCTTATGAGTCCAAGATGTAAGTTCTGATGTAAGTAATGCATGTTTGACTATGAAGTAGCTCATGTTTACCATGCAGATTTATCTAAGTCCAATCTAGTATCAATATAATTATGACCAGCCTTTTCAGATATGGACTTTTACCAGTTGGTAAATGTAGGAAAATTATCTCTTTTTTAAAATCTGACTTTTTACTATAATGTTGTTATTCATCAGAATTAAAATTACCATTTTTAGAATTGTTTTTTAGTAAGAAATTTAAGAATATCTAATTGGTTTTATCTCATAAAAGAGTATATATTTGTTAAATGGTCAGCTTAAGGTAATGTGAAGAGGGAAAGGCTGTATGTATAAAAGACAGCAGATCATTAATAATTTAAGGAAGTGAAATCTTGTCAGGGCAAAGGAGTTAGTGTGTGACTGATGTACAGTGTGTTGCTCTGATGATGGGACAGGCAGTGTTGGAAACTGGGAAGGGCGAACATTGAATCTCCAGGCCTAAGACATTGTCCCTGTGATTACAGAAGGTTGGCAAGGAGACACATGGTTGAAGAAGCAGCATATCTTGCCATCATTTAAAATCCTGTCAGGAGTCTGGGGATGGTGGCACGCACCTTTAATCCCAGCACTGGGGAGGCTGAAAATGGGAGTCCGAGTTGCATAGTGAGACCCTGCACACACACAAAAAAACCCCTAAAATCATATCAGGTGGGAAGTGTATGAAGAAAGAAAAAAAAAATAGTTATGTTATAGAATGTTAAAAGTAAGATGACGACAATTTTTGGCTCGATGTTCTTTTAATAGTATGCTTTTAACTGAGGCATTAGACTTTTCTGTTAACAGCTAGCTCATCTTCAGAAATAAAGTGGATTTTGATAATTAGTTTATAAAATATAACTTATGTTTGGAAAATATAATGAAACACTTATGTATCCTTTTTAATTTGGAAGTATTTAGTAAATTTTTTATTACCATAGAAAATCAGGAATTGATGATATTGTTAAGAAAGTAACTGTAATTGTTTTAATTAATTCTAGAACGGTTCACCATATTTTCTGGCTTTTCTGACACTACATTATATAATGCATCATTAGTTTAATGGCCTTCCTAGATAAAAGGAAAAAGAAAGAAATTAAACATTAAATACACTTAAAGTATTTTCAACATCCTTAATTAAACATTAAATACACTTAGTATTTTCAACATCCTTAATTCAGATACATTAAACTATTACTAGATATACGAAAACATATCACACAACACTTTCATAGATTACATGACCATCTATAGCCAAGCTCTGCAAAATGATTTTTTGGTTAATGATAGGTCATGTATGTGATAATAATTAAGTAAGATTATATTGCCTAGTGATGTGGTAACATTCATCTTGTGTAAGTGCATTCTAATGAGGCATTTCTGAAAGTATATGCATACTACTTAAGTGTCACATGACTAACAATTTATTTTGTGCCAAACAGTTCTCTAGATATTTGAGGACAAAAATTACTAATTCTCTTGACTTGATGAAATTCGTATTTTTGGAAGACAGGAAAACTCTAAATGATTTACTGTGACGACATGATAGAGGTAGTGATTCCTGAGCGCAGATTTGAAGGATACATAGGACACTCACATGCACTTACATTTCTGGCATTATATTTAGGCCTGTATTAATAGCTGCTTTGTGTGTGGTTCCAAGACTTACAGCGTCTGTAAAGTTACTCTTTTGATGGTGTTTACATGGTTACTTCATACTTTCCTAAGTTTTTGCTACACTTTGAGGATTAAATGACCTATTATAAATATTAGAAGCCTGCCTGGCACGTAGGTGATGCTCAGTAGAGCTAGCGCTCCTACCAGCATGATGGCTAGTTGATCAGCTTTTTCCTCATCTCCTTTTCTCCTGTTTTGCTAAGGTTGTATTTGCTACACTGATAGGAAATATTCTTATAGAGTAGGAAGAAGGAATCCTAATATCTGAAAGTTTGTTTGAATAAATATTTTTTTTTTCCTCATCATACTTATGTTTTTGTCCTAATGACTGAAAGACTTTGAGAAAGTGAGGTGAGTTTTGTCAGTAGGCAGAGGATGTGTCTTTCACAGGTGTTGTATGTGACATGTCAGGAATAAGACTACATAGCAATGAGACGAGTAGTCCACAGGCATATTTGCATTAGGTGACAACAAGGAAGGCCAGTTAGGGAGGAGGGTGTGCAGTCATTGTGGCCGGATAACTAGCCATCATGCTGGTAGGAGCGCTAGCTCTACTGAGCATTACCTACGTGCCAGGCAGGCTTCTAATATTTATAATAGGTCTTTTAATCTTCAAAACGTCTCTGAGAGCCAGGCATGGTGGTGCACACCTGTAATGCCAGCACTTGGGAGGCTGGAGCAGAAGGTTTGTAGCTCCAGCCTAGGCTACATAGTGAATTTGAGAAAAAGCAAACAAAACCAAAAACCCGTATCTCTGAGGCAAGTATGTAAGCCAGGTAAGCAAAATAGAGCAGTTTCCTCAAGATATAAATAGAACGTGGCTGGGCTGGCGAGATGGCTCAGTGGTCTAAGGCACCTACTTGGAACAAGCTGAACTAAAG
>NDGM011006409.1:0-13086 GCA_002564305.1 Octomys mimax
ATCCCCTCTCTGTATCTAAACAGCTCCCTCCTTTATCTTTTCCTTCTGATCTAGACCCTGATTATTACTGTATTATAAACATCTTGCAGTGAAACATCCTATGTAGATCTCAAATTGCTGGTCTTTTTCCCACTGAAGTATTCACTGTTTTATAATAGAGAAAATACCGGACATATAATTTTTATACTATCTCTATACTATGTGATAAACACCAAGCTAATCTCAGCTTCTTACATCTTAAAGATGATTCAACTTCCTGTTCATGAAGCTTATAGCAGCCCCACTCTGCATGTGTGCCATAGTAAGATACTAGCACTGAGCCTAATTATTGTTGTATATCTCAAAATATCTGGGAGCAGGAATGTAGTCACCGAAAGGAAAAGACCAGAAAAGTCGCACGTGTATCAGCTCTCTGTGATGAATATAATCATTATGTTTGTCTTGGAGACATACTAATAAAAATTTCTAAAAGAAAGAAGCTTCAAATGGAGATCTAGTGACCCTGATGTCATGATGAAGCACTATGTACATGAATTAAAGCATCCTGTTTGTCCCTCACGAGTACGTGCAGTGTTGTGTCAGGATGAATGAATTCATTCAAAGTGGGCCTCGTTCTGTAGCGTGCGCCTTGGTTGTAGGGCGCTGTGTGCCTCTAAGCTATTAACTCCTCTGTCACGCAGGTGTTCATTGCAATAGAGGATGTCACTCGCTGCCATATACGATTTACCTTCCGACACAGGTCATCTCAAGAATGTAAGTATCAGGAAGACTGAGACGTTCTATGATCAAAAACCTTTTCTTGTGGTTGATGGTGCTTTTGTGCTGTAGTTTGATGCTCGGAAACTAGAAACTTGGCGGCTTTGTTTTAGAATTTATTAATGTGAAGGAAATCAGAAGAGTTGATTCTGCCAGGCTTCTGAAGTGTGTGTCGTGCCTGTGTGGCAAATGTGTCCCCCGCATTCGGTACGATGAGGGTAGGTGCTGCCTGGCAACAGAAGGAGTTGCACGGTGGAGGAGATGAAGGAAACCACATTTCCTCTGTGACAGTCACAGTGTGTGTCGCCACGCAGCTGAGATGTCCTGCAACAAGAAAGCCACTTGACATTGTTTCTTGCACTTGTCATTTGTCTCATGACAGAAGTTTCTAGTGTTGAGTCCCAGGCCGTGCACCTCCCTCTCAGACATGGGCTATGGATAGCAGTGGGCTACTCTGAGCCAACACTGGCACTTCTGCAGGTGCCTTGCCAGCGTTTGGCACAGAAATATAACTCTTTGTCCAAAATAAGTGGCCCTCACAGGCCCACACGCCAGGCTGGGGCTGGGGCTGGGTTTGGTGTCTGACAGCCAGAAGGACACTGCCCTGCAGAGCCCCTGGAATCTGCTTAGGAAGGTGAACCTGGAAATGGCTGATTGTGTCCAGGAATGAGTGGCTTGTGTCCCACACGGGCAGAGCTGTGCAGGGTTGCATGACACGGTTCCTCACCCAGCCTGTGTATTTCCATGTATTTATGCTTCCTGCATCTTACCTGAGACTTCAGGGTGAGCGGAACTTGGCCCAAATGAGCTCAGCATGGTAAAGTGAGAATAGCTTGGCAACAACGTCCCCTTGATGGCTCGTCCCTGTAACCCCAGCGCTGTGGGAGGCTGAGGCAGGAGGGTCCCAAGTGCCAACCCAGCCTGGCAACTTAGTGCCATAGTGAGACCTTGTCTCAAAATAAAGTAAAAGAGCTTGGGATGTAGTTCAGTGTAGAGGCCCTGGTTTGATCCCCAGTATCACAAATAATGATAGTAGTAATAGTATCTGGTTGAATTTCATGAAATCGCCATTTTTATAGGATAAAATAGTCAGTATTGATCATTTCATGTGCGTGTGCATGTGTCATTCGTATCTCTGGAGTGATTACATGCAGACACTAAAACCTGGATGTTCAAGTCCGGATAAAACAGTGTCCCGCTCCTCTGTACAGCCTGTGGGTCCTGCAGATTCTTCAGGCCACCTCCGCATGGCTCGTGAGCCGTGCTCTGGTGCGTGCTGTGCACGGGGTCATTGTGCTGCACCACTTGGGGAGTGATGACAAGGACAAGCTGCTGTGCACGGTCAGTGCAGACGTGGCCATCGCAGCCTGGCCACGTGGTCCACACCGGCCACATGGGATTGTTCTGATCCCAAAGTGGTTGAATCCAGATATGGAGGACTGAACAGCTGTACAAAGCTAAAGATGAATAAGGTCTTAGTTTGTACCTGATGTTACTTGATACCCCTGTATAGGCTGCTAGTCTTAGTATCCATAGTAATCTAATAAGATGTATTTGAACTTCAACCCAAATTTTTTTATAAAAAAAACCCCAAGGCACTGAAAGACCCACAGGGCTAAGCAGTGATGAGTTTGGGCTGACTATGCTTCTGAGGCTAGATGATTCGAGACGGGCAGGACTCAGGTCATGAAGCTGAGGTCCCTTTTTACCATGTTAGAAAGGAGCTGTTAGAGGTGGTTTTTGGTTTAGGTTTTAGGGTAGGGTAGGTGGGACAGTATATGTTCATAACAGCTTTACCCATAATTCCCCAGCACGGGAATAGCCAGATGACCATAAGCAAGAGACTAGGTAAGCAGTAGTAGTAGTCAAGCTACTAGTGGTAACTACTGGGGCACTGTGGGGTTGTCAGAGTCCCTGCACAGCACAGAGCCAGGTCTGCTTCAGGTCACCCGGTGTAGGAGTCTGGTGAGAACAGTGAGCCTAGAGGTGGCTCTGGCCATTCCTCCCTGCCTGGAAGACCCTCCTCAGGTACCACAGGCCACGGCTGAGTGCTGGGGAGGAGTGAGGTGGCAGAGATGACAGGCAGCGTCATAACCCTGAAGCCTAGTGCGTATCCCAGCATCTGTCAGAGCAGCAGAAGTGACCTCATTTAAGGGCTTGAAGCAGGGCAGTTCAGTTGGGTGCTTCTGGCTTGGGGGCTTCCCCTGGCTGCAGTGTGGAGAAAGTGCTGGGTGAGAGAGGACGGGAACAGCTCCCACTTAGCGGGGACTTGTAGAAGTAAGTAGCCAAGCCAGGGGTGGCGGTGCACACCTGGAATCCTAGCACTGTGGGAAGCTGAGATGGGACATCACAAGTCTGAGCCTCACCTGGGTAACTTAGTGAGATCCTGTCTTAAAATAAAAATAGACAGGGCTGGAGTGTAGCTCAGTGTGAAGGCCTTGGGCTCAATCCCTAGTGCCACCAGGCGGGGTAAGAGGAGCAGGAAAGGGAAGCGTGAGGGTGGCCTGGCCATGGGCAGGGACAGAAGAGATGGCAAGAAAGGGAGAAAACAAGCCTTACAGGAGCCCAGGACGTGGCGTGGTATGGGAGAGCCGGCGGTAACCCCAGCGTTTCTGTTCCGGGGGATTCTGTGGATACTGGGCTCAGTTATTAGGGCACATAGGAAGAGGCACATGCCTGGAGGTAGTGTCTCATCTCGTTGTGGGGATCTGTGACACACACAGGCTCACTGTGCCTTTCTGACAGTTTGATTGAGCATCACACTTCGGAGCAAATGTGACATTAACCGTCCCAGCCATCACCTTCTGGTGTCTTCCACACCACTCAGGCACACATTTCTGTCTTTTCAGCCAGAGATAAATCAGAGCGACCTTTTGGGGTGGCCTTTGTGAAACTGATGAACCCTGACGGAACCACGCTACGGGACGGGAGGCACGACCTGGTGGTGTATAAGGTGCGGCTCACTGCAGAACAACCAAGAACATACTCCCTCCCTTTGAAATTGGCTTCAGGTGTACGTAAACAGACATGAGGGTCCTCTCGAGAGCTGTGTGCATTTATCCATTAAGGTCTAGACACCTAGCAGGTTCTGATCGTATCCACTGTGCAGTTTACCACCCCCTCTGCAAGATGAGCTGTGATGTTATTAGGCCTTGGAAAAGCGTCTGCCCACACGCTCAGGGTCACCTTGGCTGTGAGTGGAGAGAGGACAGCTTTCTCTGCTCCGTGTCATCCGGGTGCTAGGCAGCTCCCAGCTGGGCCTGGCTAGACTACGATGGACATCGCAGGATGTGGTTCGCGCATCACTGTGGACCCCGCGCTTCCTAGTGTGTGTATTCCCGTGTTTTCTTCTTGATGGTTGCCGAGTTGTTGCATCGACTGAGATTGTAAAGTATAAAGCCGATGCCAGGGGATCTCATACGCCAGGCGTATCTGGGTGAGGAGGCGGCCGCCCAAGCAGCGGTTCTTTTGAGATGCTTCTACTTGAAGAACGTTTTCCATAGCATCTCCATCGTTTGTAATACTTCTGGAAGGCATGATGAGCTACTTCTCCCTGCCTCACCCTAAGGAAGTGCAGCATTGGCCATTTGTAGGTTCAAGAGAAAGACCAAAAAAAGAGAGAGAGAATGACACCCAGCTGTATTTTATAATATGGTTCCTTCTGGCAGACAGTAGGATAGTCTGGCTTCTGGTTTACAACTTCATTTTCATTCCATGAAAAAATACTTATGGGCTCAAATTTAACTTTAAGATATCACACTGCCTGAGTTGGAGGGGTTGAACACATAACTGGGAAGGCCACATGTCTAGCGCTGGCCCTGCACTGGCCCTAGAGAAACCCCCTCACACCGCGCCTTGTTTGGCATCTCTGACATGCTTCCTCCTCAGGGTGACAACAAGAAAATGGAAGATGCTAAATTCTACCTGACGCTGCCAGGGACCAAGATGGAGATGGAAGAAAAGGAGCTCCAGGCATCCAAGAGCCAGGCCGCCTTTACCCCCAGCAAGGACAGCACAAAGGACAGTTTCCAGATCGCCACCCTCATTTGTTCCACGAAGCTCACCCAGAATGGTAGGCATGGTAGGAGTGGCAGTGACACAGAGGCACTCCCTGCCTTGGCCTCGGGGCTCCCTGGTCAGGCTCACGAGTCGGGCCAGGGCTTCAGAGGTGGATACCTCGCAGCTGCATTCCGCTGCACGCCCCTCAGTGGTGGTGCTCACTGCTTGCATGTTTCTCTGTCCATTTTCCCTTCCTTCAAGAATCCCAGTGGCAGGGGCAGGGGATATGTAGCTCAGTGGCGTAAGCGCCTGCCTGGCAAGTGCAAAGTCCCGAGTTTGATCCCCAGTACCGCCGAAGTACAAGTGGGTCAGAATCCCAGTGACATGCTCTGTGAGCAGAGGCAGTGGGGGCTGGTAGTAAGAGGGGCCATGGGTGAGGCCAGAGTCAGCCTCCTGCCCAGCGGAGGTGCCAGAGAGCAGGGACTCCTGTTAACCCCTCCCTCCATCCCTCCCTACCTACCGCAATTCCTCCCTTCCTTCTGTTTTTCTCTGTTGTTACTGTTCATGTTTTTGAGACGGGCTGTCTGTGTGCAGCCCAGGCTACCCTTGGACTCACAGGCACTGCCTTGCCTCCTGAGTGCACGACCATCGATGTGCACCCACCCTACTGCCTGGTCCTGCACTTTCTCTTTCCCCTGTGTGTTCTTTCCTTTTTTTAATCCAAGAATTGGAGACTTTTTGTAAAATCACTGAATAGCTGAAATGGGGCTTCCTGTCTATTTCTCCTTGAATCTGGTATCACTTGTAGCATCCTCTGTGTACTGCATGATGCTTGGTAGCCATCGGCAGCTTCATAGTCCTTAACTGCATCGTACAGGGAGTCCTGCTGAGAATCAGGTGTGGCGGTGCAGCCCCTACTGCAGCACTCGGGAAGCTGCGGTGGGAGGATTGCGCATCAGAGGTGCGCCCAGGCTATAGGGTGAGGCCCTGCCTTTATAGACAGCAAAGAACAGGGGAAAAGGCTGTGGATGTAGCAAGCAAGAACTGCACGGCCTTAGAAATGCTGTATTCCTTGTGACGTGTAGGTGGAAGTCCCATTGGTCTTGTGGGTGACCCGGGCAAGGTACCTGGCAGGAGTTCAGCCCTTCGGAAGGTAAAGATGGACCAAGCCGTTCCAGTGATGGTGAACCTGCTAGAGCTTTCCATCATAGCAGCTGCTATGATGGAAAGCTCTGGCACCTGGGCTAGAGGTTCCCCACCTGGTAGACCACAGGTGCACTGAAGGAGCAGGTCTGGGCTGACCTCCATAAGGGGTTGGTCATGGCATGGCTGGCTGCAGAATAAGGGTGGGGTCCCTCCTTGCACATAACAGTGAATGAGCGGCACATCCATAGGGGAAAGTAAGGACTCGCTCATCTTTGTCTCTTCACTGCTCTCCCATGAGTTAGAATAAGCTTGAGTCACCTGTAGAGAAATGGATATAACTTGAGACCGTAATGTTAAGTGAAATAAATCAGACATACAAGCTTAAGTATCACATGGTTTCTTTTATACATGAAACTCAAGATATAAATAAAGAGCTAAATAAAAAATAGATAATAGGAAGTAGGGAGATAGATCTTTCTCAAATGGGAGGGACTCGAGAGGTGGAGGGCTGGGAAGGAGAAGAGTCGAAGAGATAAAAATGACCTGAGCACATTCTACACGTGATATTCTACACATGTACCAGTGCCCCCCAAAGAATGCAATAGTTCTGTACTGCATACATGTACTAATAAAGATAAAAATTGAAGGAAAAAAAAAAAGGACTCGCTCATCAGAAATGTAAGGCAGAAGACATGATGGGCTTCGTGAGAGACGTGGCAACATCGAGCCAGTCCTGTAACCCTCGTTGCTAATAGGCAGCATGAGAAACCGATAATTGATGGTCTAAGGATCCAGTATTTGTGGACAATACACGTGACTATTAGGAATTGAACAGTGGTAACAATGAGAGGTTTGGGTCCGAGGATATTTCCCTGTGTTTATATTCAGAAAATATTGGATACAACCCACATGTCCAGGAGTTCAGATCAGTCTGAATTTCATAATTTTATTAGTTTGTAATTTTAGAACTAAAAGATAAAATATACATAGCTGGCAAATGCCAAATTTTGAAACATAGTCAAGGATATGGCAATCTTCTAAATCGCATCCCTGTTTTGTTTAAATCTGCGGGGATGGGTTGGAGCCAGACTGCTGGAAATCAAGCTTTCTCTGGGAGAGAGACATGCAGTGTTCGGTGAATGCCTAGCAAGCGATGCTCCCAGACCGGAGTTCAAAGAAGAACGAAGAGAACAAGGAATAAGAGTTTGGTAAATTAACTTGTAGTGAAAAGCAAAAGGAATTGTGGTGAGAGCAAGAGGACAGGTCGTCTGTGCAGGCGACAGTTGTGACTCACCCCGGGTCTGCCTCCTTCTGACTTGATGGAAATCAGAGAGCACTGAAGTCATTTATTTGAAGATCACAAATAGCCGTCCCCTGCCCATGGGCATTGGTGGCACGGAGGGGCCAGCGTTCCCGGACGCTGAGGCTGAGGCCCTCTCTGGCTGAGGGCCACTGTGCACACTCACGGGAGACCACAGGAAAACCACGGGAACTGACTACACACAGATCTTGTTGGTCTTGCGTTTACTGACTCATTTAATTTGCTTTTAAAATCCCAGAACAGACCCAGTTATATAGAGCTCTTTGGCACATGGCCTGGACACGGGTGAGAGTGGTTTGTGGCCCAGGAAGGGAGAGGAGATCTCAGGGCCTGTAGGAAGAGATCTGGTGTCCGGCGACTCCCAGGCACTGAGTCATCCTACCGTCCCCACCCTGGGATGAGAAGGCCCTGAGATGGCCATTATTTCCAAATTGGTGACCACACATTTTTTTAATTTCTTTTTTTTTTTTTTTTTTGTTTTTTTGTTTTTTTGTTTTTATAGTACTCAGCATTGGCCCCAAGGACTTTTCTTTGATCTATACCCACAGCCCTTTTTAGTTGAGTTTAGTTTTTGAATTTTGAGATAGAGCCTTGCCGAGATGCCCAGTGTGGGCAGGGACTTCCCTCAGCCTTGGCCTCCCAGAGTGCTGGGATTGCGGGCATGAGCCACCACACTGAGTAAGAATCAAATTTTGCGCTCGGGAGGCTGGTGCGGGGAATTGCAAGCTGCCATGGGCTGTACAGTGAGATCCTCTCAACAACAAAAAAGATCGAATACATTTTAGAATGTGGTGGTTCTGGCGATTGAATCCTCAGGTATACTAGACAAACACTTTACCACTGAGCTACATCCCCAGCCTTTCTGTTTATTTTGAGACAAAGTCTCACTAAGTTGCCAGGCTGGCCTCAAATTTAGGATTCTCCTGCCTCAGCCTCCTAAACAGCTAGGATTACAGCCATGTGCCAGTATGCCTGGAAGAAATTAAGCTGAGGCAGGAGGATCACAAGTTTGAGCGCAGCCTGAGCAACTTAGCAAGACGCTGTCTCCTAGTAAACAGCTAAGAGAGGGCCAGGGGTGTGGAGCTCAATGTGAAGGCCTGGGGTTTCCATCCCAGTGCTGGGAGACAGAAAGAGGAGAAGGAGAGGGGAGGGCGGGAGGGGAGAGGGAAAATAGAAAACAAAGGGGGGAAATTTAATTTTCAAGTGAACAGTATTCTGCCTGAACTTCTATTTATATCTCCAAAGTTTATATGTTTTCCTTGCATTTCTTTTCCTTTTTAAATTCTGTGGCCCTTAATCCTCTCCCACGAGTATTACTGCCCTGAGCGTGGCCACTGTCATTCCCTGGCTGCCCTTCATAGTTCTGTCACACAGACAGATGCCTAAAAAATGTTCAGCTTTGCTTCTTTTTTCCCCACTTCCTGTCACCGTAAGTGTGCTTGTGAATTTGCTTGTCTGTGTATTTCTTTGAAGAAGCCGTAGGGAGGGAGCTCATGGGCATCAGGCGCGTGGCTTGTGGAATCCTATTAACTTGGCATTCGGTTCTGTTTCTAGTAGCCTCTAGCAGTTACATGACCTGTGACAAATAACTTGACATCACTGAGCCTCGGTTTCCTCATCCCGAAAAATGGAAAATAAAATTTCTACAGGGCTGTCGTGGTGGTGAAGTGAATTAATTAACCTACTAGGTATAAATTCCTCTTTGCTCTGAAACCACCGGATGTAGACAGTGAGCAAGGCAGCAGGCGAAAGGCGGACAGGTTCCTTACGGAGTCCGTGAGTGGTGTCCTTTTCCTCGGGACTAGGGATTGAACCTAGCACCTTTGCACTGAGCTGCTCCCTCAGTACACCCTCCTCTCCCTGCTCACACAGGGTCTCGCTGAGTTGCCTAGGCTGGCCTTGTTCATACTTGCGCTCCTCCTGCCTCAGCCTCCCAAGCACCACTGCACCAGCCTCTGTACCATGCTTCCTCCCTTTACTTTTTTTGTGATTAGGATGTCGTTCTTTTAAAAATGTGGTTCTAGTCAGATATTGCGTGTTCCTGTGTATTAGCAGTTAATTTTTGTTTTCCTCCTTGAAGAATGAAAGATCACAGGGTTTTCTCTGACAGAGACGAAAAAGAACAGACAAGGCATTTCTTGAATGAGCTGTTGTTAGAAGCAGCTGTAGCTGCGCTGAAATGCTCTGCCAAGCTCCTCCTAGCGTTTGTGGTCTGTCCTTCTTTCCAGTGGACCTCTTAGGATTGTTAAATTGGCGTTCCAACTCCCAGAACATTAAACACAACCTGAAGAAGCTCATGGAGGTGGATGGAGGAGAGATTGTAAAGGTATGTGTATATCTTCCTATCTAGGACTGTCCCCAACACATGATTAGCTCCACCTGTCAAACCAGGCGTTGCAACTTATGCCTTGCTACCTAGACTGCTGAGCAAGTGTGCTGCTGTTTCAGAAAATGCTGTTTTTAAGCCTGGTCTATTGAAACCTAATTGTCCCCAAATTTGTACAACTTGGAGCTGAATGACTACCTGGAAATAACCACGTGTCTTTTATGTTTAGTTTCTGCAAGATACACTAGATGCACTTTTTAACATTATGATGGAAATGTCAGACAACGAAACGTATGACTTCCTTGTGTTCGATGCCTTGGTAAGCAGTTGAGTGTGTTACCTACTCTATTACCTGGCGTTTTCTCTTGAAACTGTGCAGTTGTGTGTATCTCCCTGTTATAAGGAACTGCCATGAACATGCTTCTAGAGAAGTATTTGTATATATCATCATAATCTGTTTAGGCTAAATTCCTAGAAGCAAAGAACTTATTTTCCATGCCGTCATTTCTCGGTTTTCTGTCACCTCTCACTTTCCCTTTCCCACGGGGGAAGTCGAAGGGCTCAATTAAGTTAGGAGCAGGAGACCAGCTGCCTCACTTTGCTGTTGTCCAGTCAGCACCTAGATGTCGGTGACTGGCAAGGCCGCGGCGCAGCGTAGTATTTGCCCTCCTGTGTTCAGGTGAGGGAGGCTGAATTCACAGGTCACAGAGGACACAGCATCAGTAGGCTGTGTGCAGCCCCGCAGACAATGGATTTGTCACACAAAACGCTAAACCCATTCCAAGGACTGAGATGAGGTAAGTGACAGAATCTGGGAAGAGCAGAGGTGCTGGTAGAGGAAGTGGACTCGTCCGTAGCAGCCACCATTTCCTCCTTGTTTGGGGAAAGTTCAGGCAAACTGGACTTGAATGTGAGGGGTGAGGAGCAAGGAGGCACGGCTGGAGTCACTCGCCATCCTGGAGAAATCCAGAGGTTCAGTAAGCAGTCAGGACATTAAAGACGTGGCGGTTGGGCCTCAGAAGGGAGACTGAAGGCACTGAGCGCTGTAGCGCGAGGTCTGCAGGTGCAGGTCCATGCCGGGGACAGAGCAGCTGGCCATGGGTGCAGGTGCAAGCCCCAAGTGCCTTTCCCTGTGCACGCTTCTGTCCTGTGCAGGTGCCGCGTGGTTATTTATAGAGCATGAACTTCACAACATCAGAGGTAACACAGGAGGGATGAATTAGGAGAGCGAACTCGTGCAGTTCAGGTTGTTGGGGACACTTGTGCTGCACTCAGGATGACAGTGTCATGAGCTGTGCTTACTCTGGCAGCACATATACCATAAACGTGATGGGCTATGTCATTAGCTGTGTCCTTGGGTTAGATGCTATTATTCCTGCAGATAACCAGACCCCATATCCTTCTCCTCCTGTGCTTTTTTGATCCTAGACTAAAGTGACATGTGCATGACTCTTCTCCCTTTGACACAGTAGCTCCCTGAAGCCACTTATACCAGTGATGGCGAGCCTTTTAGAACTTTCAGTGAAGCAAACAGCTCACTGTGGCATGCGTGCCGTAGGTTTGCCACCGCTTAGGCATACTGTGTAGCACAGTGCCTAATGATGATCATTCTTGCTTCTGTGTTAATTCAGTGTAAACCACAAGACTTCACTTTAGATGTGAGATAGTAGTCCAGGAATGTTGCAGAGATGATCGAGATAGCAAAGAAGACAGTGAGAGTCAATGTGCAGCTGTTGACAGAGTACCTGGTATCGTACAGTGCTGTCATTGATGTTTTTCTACTTTGGCAGGTATTTATTATTTCACTGATAGGAGACATCAAGTTCCAGCATTTCAATCCTGTACTTGAAACTTACATTTACAAGCACTTCAGTGCCACTTTGGCGTATGTGTAAGTATGCCCGAAGGGACCCCCATGAGGTTGGGTTGGTGAATTTGTGCTTCTAGAGCTGGAATTTTGAGAAATGCAAGGAAACTGAGTTCAGTAAAGGGGATTTAAATGCAGAACTTGCTAAGTAGTCTAACCTTGGCGAAAGCTGTCTGGTTCTGGCCCTTCCTTCTAGCAGGGACAGTATCTCTCTAACAGTCCTAGAAAGTAGTGGTTGCAGCCGGTTAGGAGCAGAATCAAGGACAGATGGCCAAGATGTGAACTCAACTTCTTAGGTAGGAGTTGGAGGTCAGTGACACCAGCATGTGGCACCAGTGGGGTCAAACAGTGAAGTAAGCAGGACCAAGTCTAACTGAAGAACAGGTCATGTTGTCAGTCCTGTTCCACTAGCGCTGTCTGGAATCAGTTATTCATGGGATGTGAGATTTGATTTTTCTTCCTTTTTATTGTAGTGCAGTCTTTCTATGTTTGATTTGTGAAGCCTTGAATAAAGAAAGCAGCTGACGTTCACTGTGGTTCTCCATAGAGTGCTCAGGTGGCCAGGTTGTAGGTGGTCTGCCACCACCACCTGCTTGCATGCAGTCAAGGTTCAGACCAATGCAATAAATAGTGACAGGAGTGTAGCTGGGGTGGGTAGAGTCTTTTGGACTCGTGCAGATCACTTCTGGCTGGTATGTCAAGTCAGGCCATTGATCCCTGGTGTTCTTTCCTAAACTAAGCCAGCATGAAGGTACAGAAACACGGGTTACATAAAGGAGGAGTCATGTAGCGTAGTCACCGGCTGATGCCACGGCCATGATGCCCACTTGTTGGGAAGGTGGCACGTGGAGATCTTCCCATTCAGCAGCCTCAGTTTCCAGCGTGGCTGCAGCTGCAGGTTCAATCTTGTGAACTATGGATCCTGGCTATGCTAAGTCAGATGGGACGCCCAGCTGGTAACAGTCAGTCTTGCCTGCAGAGTTTGAGTCCTTCTACATGTTTCCTTTGGGTTCTGTGCTAATTCCTGAAAGGCTCATACATTCTCAGAAGGAAGCCTCAAACTGTCCTAGCCCTCGAAGGTCAGAGTCACCACAAGATCAAGACCATCCCCAGTCCACAAACTTGAAAGACACAAAGAACAATCTAAAGTCCTAGATGTGGTTGTCTGTGGACCTGTTCAGAACCATGAGTGTCCCGGGAGTCGGACTGAGCTCTGCTCCCCTCACTCAACGACATTCCCATCTGACACTGTGTGGATCCCGAAGGAGGGATGGAGGGAGTTAGATTTGAAGGTGACTCTTGCAGGCTGTCATCAACTGTCCTTCCCAGGAGCATCTGTAGATGTCTGTGTTACATGCCAGAGATTAAAATATCCTTATGCTTTGAAACCTTTCAACTCTTTCATTGCTTGGTCCTTATTTTTAAATAGACAACTTCCCACTTCTGTAAGCAGAAGCCAAGTTGCAAACCTACACTGCAGATGAGAAAACTAAATGGCAGAAGAGTTAGTTGGCCTGTTCAGGGCCTGGTCGAAAGGATGTCACCAGCGCTCTGACTCCCACTCTCTGGTCTGCCTCCCTGCCTCCTGTGGCCTGTACAGGTACCCCTCCCCCCAGGAACCCTGTTACCCATTGGCTTGATTCTTTTTCTTTTTCTTTTTTTTTTTTTTTT
>NDGM011006459.1:0-13368 GCA_002564305.1 Octomys mimax
ACATGTATTAAATATCTATCGTGTGCAAGAGGTGATTTTGCTAAGTGTGGAAAATACAACACAAAGGCACACATGAAGCACTGCCCATTGTGAAGCAGTGGGGACAAATACAAGACACATTTGCGATACCAAATTCTGTATCAGGAGAATGAAAAGACAAAAAGAAAAGTAAATAAAATAAAGGAAAATGGAAGGTATCCCTTGACCTGGCAAGATAAACTCGCCTGTGTGGGGAGAAGCAGCGGGAGCAAGGTAGGACTCCCATTCACGTGGACGGTTTTGCTTCTTGCCCCACTGACTTTGCAGTGTAAGAAACTTCGCAAGGTGATTGTGCACAGAGGGCCACGTCACCAGCCAGCGAAGCCGTGGCGGCCCCATCCATCCGTGCACTCCAGTGCCCGCACTTGTCTGCCTGAGTAGACGCGGCTCAGGGCCCGGCCTTCATTTCCTGTGAGACCATCTGCTTCTCAGTGCACTCAAAAAAACTGGTTAACTAGGGTGCAAAGAAACAGACCAAGTCTACGTGCTGTTATCTTGGAACAGATTCTTCCTGTCTCGGTCCCCAGCGCTGCAGGGACCACCCACCTCACTGGCGACGAGGGGAGAATGTGTGCACGGCAGGTCCGCCCTGGCTGCCAGCCCAATGCAGGTTTTAAGGCTTCTGACGTGACTTTTCCTTTAGATAAGGAAAAGCAGCAAAATAGAAGTTGTCCTGGATTTTCACCTTTTCCCACCTCTCCATAACTTCTTTAATATATTTGCCTTTCTAAATTTTCTCCTAAGTTACTTCTCACACTTATTGAAAATCAAAAACCCAAACAAACAACCCTCCAGATGTATCTATGGTCTTCACATTTCAAAGTCACCTCAAGAAAAGTCCAGGATCTTCAGGGAATGTGGCCCAGTGAGCCTGCGTAGCACACCAGAAAGCCTGGCTTCTCAATGAAATAAAAGAAAAAAAAAATAATAATGCATCACGTATAGCAGAGAAAACTGATTAGCTTCTAAGGATACTATGAATTTGGAAAACAAACAAAAGCAGAAATAAACTATCCTAGTCTACAATATTGTCACAACTAATTATTAACAAAATCAAAACTTCTCAGTAAATACAGTCAGAATAAGAGGTCAGGCTATGGCAGAGCTGATGCTTGGAATGCCCTGAGTTCAACCACCAGGAATTCTAAAAAAAAAAAAAAAAAGTGGTCAGTTTTTAGAATGGCTTTGAATAAAATCAAATATAATTCTGTATTCTCTTTAGAAATACATTTAAATTTATTGAAGTAGATTGTTTTCTTCATTCACAGGCAAATGCAGAGGATGTTCTTATTTCCAGTTTTACTTAGAAGAACTACAGCTTCTGACACTCAGCTGGTAAGAATGGGTCTGTCAGTGGCCATGAAGAGCTAAGGTAAAATGCTCTAAAAACTCTTGTTTGGATTTCAGGCTCTATAATGGCTACCGTACAAATAAAAATGCTCACGTTATTGTGCCCTTTTCTATGATTCAGTGAAAGTTCATGAACAAAACTGTCCCTTTTGACCCCTTCCTGCTCCACTTCCAAAGGTAATGCACGGCTGGGGTTTAGGAAGCTAGAAAGGCGGCCTGCCCGGAGGACCTAGAACCCGGCCTAAATCGAGACCCCAGTTCACCAGGCAGCCACCAGTAAGCCATTCACCACAGTAAGTTTCATTTTCTCACTTGAAAATGGGGACAAAAATACTTTCCCCTGCTTTACTCAAAAGGTTGTCATTAATAACAAATGAGGTAAATGAAATGCTTATAAAACATGGACTTCTTCTATGAATGCTTTCCTAAAGATACATAACTAAAAGCTTGGCATGGTGGTGCACTAATCCCCACCTTCAGAAGGCTGAGGCAGCCTGGGCTCCACAGCAAGTTCAAGGCCAGCCTGCCCTAAATAGTGAGACTGTTTCCAAAAAATAGAACAGAATAAATGTAATTAAGTATCTATTTCACTTTCTAAATACATATGTATTTTCAAACTATTTTAGGACATACTTGTAGACCCAATTATTTATATTGTAATATATTATTTTACATTTTCTTTTAAATTAACCAACAGACAATAGAGCATGCAGATTAAGCTCACAGACTTTCAAGTACAACTTCAGAGTGTTAGGGCAAATGGCTGCAGCTAATTCTGTTTCTTAATCTATAAAGTAAGGAACAACTGTAGCCCTCACAAAGGACTGTCATGAGATGTGTTCAGAACCATGACTTGCAAAGCAGGGGAAAATATTAGTTCTTATAAGAAAAATCTGAAAGACTTGAATCTGCTGACATTTTCAGAGGTTGGTATGTACTCATCGGATCATGTGATTCATTTACTCTTCTAGGGAGAAGAAAAGTTAAAAGCTTATCCACCTGAATCTTTCAAAATTCACTCATTTCCTGTATCTAAGGAGAAAAGTTCATTAAAACCCTGAAAGCCTAGCTACTATCTTTTTATAGTTGTTCTTAAGAAAAAGACTCATTAGCAAATGACACAGCACAGGCAAACCATGTCATATCCCTCTTCCTTTGCATGGCTAACACTGGATCTTCTGAGTGTTTGACCATAAAAAGAAAAGAAGTAAGAGCTGAGAACATTAAAATGAGCAAAGTGCCCTTATAGTGCTTAGCCAGGAGACACCAAATCATCTCTCATGCCTGACAAAGAACAAGGTACACAATACAGCCGTGGTCTTGAGAACAATCACAGGTCTGCTCTGTTTTATCATGTTGTCTTTCTGAACAATTGTGAACCACATTTCAAAGACCTGGCTGGGACAGGACAGCTATATTTCCTATGAAAAACTTTACATTATATGTCATTTTGATCCAACGACCAAAATATAGAAAGCTTACTTTCTCTGTGTTAACTAAGCAACGAAGAATTTTTTTCTTCATAAAACATTATTCAAAGCTACACTTTTGCCATTTAAGGACAAAGCCCTTCCATTTTTTCCAGATGTTATGGTTTAGATCAAAACTAACCCCTAAAACTCTCATGAGCTCAGAAGCCAGACTTTGAGAAGGTGATTGGGTCATGAGGTGACAGTTCAATGTGCTGCAGTGCAGCAGGGGGGTCAGCCCAGTCGTGGGCCTCTTCCTCCTTGGCTCCACCCTTGAGTCTCTGCCTGCTGGCCACCATGATGCTAGGGACTTTCTTCTGCCAGACCTTCTATTAGACTCTTCCTGCCTCAGAGCAGCCAACTGCAGACCCTGAGCCAAAACAAACTCCCCTCCTTTACACTATAGTGTTGGGCATTTATCCTAGCCATGAGAAAGTGACTCTGACACTAAGGAGTACAAGTAATAGCTAATACTAATTATGCTCAAGAATTACCTTCAGGGCCCTCAATGAGCTACTGTGTTATTTAACCCTCACACAAACTCTGTGAATTGATGACAGATGTTAATTCTGTTACAGGTGAGATAGCTGAGCTTCTTTAGGGTTAAATAATTTGCTCAGCAGGACATGCTTGTTAAGTGCTAAAATTCATTCATTCTTCATTGCTGGACCTGGAACTGGAATCCAGGAAGTCTAAACTGAGAATTTACAAATTAATCACCCTGTTGGTATAGTTGTTCAATAATTTGTAAAATGTTCCATGTCAAACTCAATGTTTTATTCCTCTCCAGTCTTTTCTTCATCCTTTATCTGATAGTTCAATATTTTACAGCTACCCCCTCCAAGATTTCAGCAGTCACTAAGTCTCACTTTACCTCTTTCCTAACATATTATCTCTAAGTACATATGTATCTGCTCCCTACAATCTTCCACGTTCCTCAAACTCTCCATAATTTACTACCAGCCTCTTGTTCATGAATTTACTATGATAGCTGATTACATATAAGTGGGTTATCCCCATTTGAGAAACAAAGAGTAATCTGATATTACAAATTCTTTCTGCTTCTTTGACTACGACATATGTGTTTCAAGTGCACAAAAGCCAGTATAAAAACACACAGAAGTCATTCAATCAAATGATCGAGGCCTACTAATTTCACCCAAACTATTACAAGTGTCAGTTGACTGGTTTAGTGCCTTCCCAATTTGTAATCTGACTATATAATCCACATACTTTCAAGCTAAGTTCTTCACTGTTGCCAGGATAGTGTGTACAGTATAAACATTTGTTTGTTTTCCTCCTGCTTGTACTTTTTATAGCATATTATAGATAAATTTAAGCATCTTCGTAAAGAATACAAGACTGAGCAGGGGACATCACTCAGTGGTCTAAGCACCTGCCTGGCAGGCACAAGGACCCAGGTTCAATCCCCAGAACCACACGCAGTGCCAGACTTGTCCTGGGCTCATGAAGCCAGCCGCCAAGAGCAGGTGTGGTGGCATGTGCCTATAATCCCAGCGCTGGGGAAGGGGCTGAGACAGAAGGATCACTATGAGTCTGAGCTGAATAGTGAGACTCTGTACAAAATATATAAACTTAAAAAAAAGAATGCAAGACTTTTCAAAAGTGGACATCCTCCTGCCTACTCAGATGAATTTTTGACTGCTGTTGCTTTGGTCTAGTGTATGTCTTCTTCAGGAGACACACAATCTTACAAGCTTCCACTAAGATGCTACCTGCTTCATAAAGGCATCCCTGTGGCAGAGGATGGGCTTAGATGCTGCTTGGGCTGTGTGTCAGTGATTTCTCAGCACACCTCTATTATAATTACTACCTTACGACTTATTTATACATTGATTTTCTCATTACATTCCAAGAAGCTGGAACAGGACTCACCACATACAAACAGTGGAGCAAATATTTATCTTGTGATGGATGATCACAAAATATCTATACTATGCTATAAAAAGTACAACCTATCCCCATTTGTCTCCATTTCTCTGGCTACTGCTTCAAATCATTCTTCTGAGCTACCCTAATAATCTTCAGTTTGCTTCACTGTTTCTAATTTTTTTCTTGAATTTGTTCTGCATGTTGCTGCTGTATTTTACTATAAAATGAAACTATTTCCATGTTATTATTATATCATCTCCAATGACTTTTATTGCTTCTAAATAAAACTTATTATTTAAGACTTCTTACAACTTAGTACCAGTCTACACTTCAGAGCCAGTTCCTCGGTCCTGTATCAGGCACCAGTCTGGTCGCATGAGGCCATTTACAGCTCTTCGAACTGTGTCAGAGTCACAGGCTCTTCCTCTCCCAAGGCTACTTCTGGCTAAACTATCCTGCCCTAGCCTTGCTGACAGGCATATATTTGATTCAAACTTCAAGAATAAATTTTTAAAAGTAAAGCAATAAAAAACACTTCTATGAAATCTTCTTCAAGCCCTTCCCCATTCTCCAAGGAAGTTGTTTTTCCTGAGTTACAGAAAGCCATCCCCAATGTTAAAACTCCAGTTTTGTGTAACTGCAGGTCCCTCAATACTCCCCACCCATCCACTCATCCAGGCTCAGACTCAGGAGGACTGGGGTGGAGACAGGATTCTGTGTTGTTTTGTTTTTGTGATGGTAGAATGAACTGCGGCGTCCCAACCAACCAGAGCCACTCTGCATTCTCGGTGGCTGAACGCTAAACATTAACCTTAAAGCCAGACTCAGAAGCAATCAGAAGCCAAGCAGAAAGTAGCCCATACGTTCAGGTATTAGTGAACTCAGTCTCCGTTTTTGCTAAGTTTTATGGGTCTGAGTCCTTAGGAAAAATCAGGCTTTGTTTCTTCAAGTTATTCAAAATAGGAGGAAAACAAACTGAAAATATAAAGCAAGACAAAGACACACACCATTAGATATAAACAAAAAGGAAAAAATGAAAGGTTATTTGAGCTGACCTCCCTGCCGTCTCCGCAGGACCGTCCTAGTGAACACGCAGTGAGGAGCTGAGCAGAACCAGGGCGGCTCCTCCAGAGCAGATGCTATGGTGTCCCCAGACCTGAGCGTGCGCAGCGCGGCAGGCCGCTCTTCCTATGACAGTGTCACTGTTCTAGACAAGCCATTTTGAACCCAACGTTTGAGATTTTCTTTACTCACAAATAAGATTTCAGTTCAAAGCAACTCTTTGTAATGCTCATCCCTCTTCTCTCAAGAACATAATATGCTCGCTCAACAGAATTAATCAAGAGCCTTAAAGACAGGAGAACTGTTAAAGGATGTTCTAAGTCATCCTTCCTAGCTTGACTCAAAACATAGTACACACAGAAAAAATATATATTTTTCCTTAGTACTGGGGATTGAACCCATGGCCTTTATTCTGAGCTTTGTATTTTTTTCCTTAGTACTTAAAAAAAAAAAAAAGATAGAATCTCATTAAATCATTAATCACCAAGGTGCCAATCCTAGACTTGAACTTGTGATCCATCTGCCTCAGCTTCTCAGAGTTAGGGTTACAGACATGTGCCGCCATATTTGGAAGGAAAATCATATTTTTATGACGCATTGAGGTAAACACAAGGTACTACTTGAGACTACAAGTGATTGGAGAAGGTTTAAATTGCCCCTCACAAAATCTAGGAAATGATGATATCAAAAAGACTTAGAGGCCTGCCGTGCCACCCCCCAGGGCACATTGAAGCAGCAACTGAGACTGGCCGTGGTGGCGGCGCCTGTAATCCCAGCTCTTGGGAGGCTGTATACAGGCAGATCATTATGAGTCCAACCTAGTAGTGAAACCCTGAACATCCTGTAGTCCCTTCCCTCCCTCCCCCCCAAAAAAGGACATAAAGCACCTATTATACCACCTTCAACTTTGGAAGCAACACTAGATAAACCACTGCATCTTATGTGATTCCGTCCTACTCCAGAAAGAACGAGTGGCTTCAAGAAATCAAACATTAACAAATACTGGAAAGAGTACAGGGAAAAGAACCACTTTATCATTGCTGGTGGAAACTTAAACTGGTACAACCACTATGAAAAGTCATATGGAGATTCCTCAAAAAACTAGAATTAGAAATTCCATTTGACCCAGCTATTCCTTTTCTAGGTATCTTCTCAAAAGGGTTAAAGTCTTCACACCACCGTGATGCATTCATTCCCATTTATAGCAGTGCAATTCATAACAGGTAAATCTTGGAAGCAGCCCAAACATCTATCAACAAACAAACGGACAAAGCAAATGTGGTATGGCAGATGGAATACTAGGTAGTGTGCACAGTAGGGTACTAGTCTGCCATAAAGAAGAATGAACTCAAGTCATCTGTAAAAAAATAAAAAAATCCACTTTGATACCATGTTAAACAAAGTAAGTAAAACACACAAACTTAAATATCACATGGTTTCTCTTCTATGAAAAAACCCATTTACAAAGTGCAAAATAAAGACAGACTGTAGGAAAAAAGGAAAGAACATAGACAATACTTTCAGAAGTGTGCCTTGATTTAATAAAACTGTCTCATATGTTTCTTTTTTATTTATTAGTCTTGCTGTTAATCTGTATTTATGATAATTAAGTTGATAATGGCTCAGAAAATAAACACATGAATTTGATGCTGAAAAAATAATTTATAAAACACAGGAGGCCAAAAAGAAGGGTGAAATGAATGTAGTCATTGTGCACTGCAAACATGGAATAATAAAAACTAAATTTTTTAAAAACTACTACATCTTAGAGATAAGAAATCAAGCTCCAAAGGGTGAGTTAATGCCACAAAGTTTAACAGGGTCACTTAGTGAAAAGCACAGAGTTCATAACATTGACGTCACTCAAAATTCATCAATTTTGACAGTTGCTGTAGTCATTTTAAGGGGTCTACAGTTCATTCAGTTGACTAGCATTGTCAGTAGATAGAAAACATAATGATCTCTCCCACGAATATCTGTATCTAAATACAACTTATAAAATAAAAGAGAAATTTACTGGCAATTCTTTTAATTCCCTAAAAATTCATAAGTAAATTATTAAAACTCTTAAAAAAATAAATGGAAAAGGATTCTGGGTGTGAAGGAGTATGAAATATGGGAAATATGTGAGGACTGAATATGCAAGGATTTCCTAGCCATGCCTGTACATTCACAACTCTAGATTTGCATCTTTACACAGTACAGATTTTCTAGCACAGAGTCATGCCCAGGTACACATGGAAAAGGCACACTAGAAACAAGTGAATAAATAATCCACACAGGGGCCAGGGAGATGGCTCAGGAGAATAAGTGCTTCCTGGCAAGTGCAAGGGCCTGAGATCAATACCCAGTTCCACAAAAAAAGAAAAGAAATAAAATAATAATCCACACAGAAGCAAACATCAAAGAAAATTGTATTATCAAAATATAACACTGGGTGAGACCTTCATCAGCCATTGTGGGGACTCGCATTCACTCTGGCCAAGGTAGGGAGCACTGGTGTAAAACTCTAAATTTGTAGAAAATTCTGGCTACCTCTTGAGCATAGCCTTAAGGAAAGTATTTCTGGAAATATAAGACTGCCTGTAGGATTATTGGAATAGTCTATAAGGAGAAAGGTCAGGGTGATAACAGTCAAGGTGGTGGAAGTGGGTCAGTGATGGTTGGTCTTGGTTGTCAACTTTATTGGACTGAGACATATGTAGGAATTTGCACACTTCAAGGTTGGGCTCAGGGTTGAGACCTGGAGGAGCCAGCCAACCATACACCAAGTCCTCTGAGATTATGAGCCAAAATAAATCCTTCCTCCCTTAGTTGTGTATGAGGGTAGCTTGTTCCAGCAATTGAATGCTGACCAGCATAGAAAATGGGTACTAGAAGTGGAGCTATAGCTGCGATTGTACTTACCATGTGATTCAGAAGCAGTTGGAACTGGTTTGCAGCAGGAGTTTGGAAAAGTTTGGAGACTCAGGCCAGCAAAAGCCTAGAAAGCTATTAGCAGATGAGCTGTTCTGGTATGATTAAGAAGATCAGAATACTGATAGGAACATAAACTGTAAAGACTGTGCTCATAGATTTCAAGTGGGAGCAAGAATTTTATTGGGAATCAGATTAGAGGTCACTCATGTTACATTCCGGTAAAGAGCTGGCCTACACTTTGCCCATATCCTAACCCTTTGTGTGATGTTGAACTTAAAGTGGCAGACTAATACGATTGAGAAATTTTAAGCACAGCGCAGTGTTCTGGCTGTGGTGTGGGCCTTCCTGGCTGATTTTATCCAGCTTTCTAGTGAGAAGTGGGAACAGACACTGAATAAAAAGATTTGAAAAACTTTTGATTTGACCAGAATATAATGTTGAAACCAAGAAAGCTGTGGTTCCTGAAGATGTTGATGCCATAAAAACTCAAGTAGTTTGAATGAGGACAAGAAGACATCTTGGGGGCATGTTGGGTATCAGCAATAACCTACCATCATATAAGAAGTAAAGTATTTTGAAGAGGTTTTCTTTGAAAAGAAAGTTCCGTCTCATCTTTCTCTCTCAGGGCTACCTAGGGAAGCACTTTCCTGTGTTCAGACATCCACAAACTCAGAAGACACTACAGCTCTGACCCAAGAGGGCCCAGCTCCTGCTCATACTTGCATAAACTTTAATATTGATGATATGATGCTGGTTTTGTAGGGCATCATGCAGGGGTCATAGAAGTTTTCATATTTCAAAAGATGGCCTGGGAGGCTAGGCAATGCATGACAGCATCTTAGCAGCTGCTGGTAGCCCCTGAGAGATGAATGCATGAAGCTGTGAGTGAAGCAGTCACTGCATTGAAGACCCCAGCAAGCTGGAGAAGATATGAATGTGGAACATCTGCTAAAGAAAGCTGAAGGCACTGAGTGGAGCTCACCCAAGGGAGATGCTATGTAGCAGCAACCAAAAATGTCACAGGGGTGAGGCCACCTAAGCCCTTTGGAACTCACATATTTCCACCACATGCCCTGGAGCTAGACATGAAGCTACAGGACTTAATGTTTGCATTGCTGAGTTTCAGTCTCACTTTGGTCTGAATCTTTTCTGTTCCTCTGTTCATCCCTTTCGGAATGGAAATATTTGGTCTGTGCCATTATATTTAGGGATTGTCAACTGCCCTTTTGAATTTCACAGGGACTTATGTAGCTGTTTGCCTTGAATCTCCAAAGAGACTTTGGACTTGGAATTTTGAGTAATGCTGAAACTGTTGAGACTTTCCTGCTGAAGACAGGATAATTACATCATCTGAGGCAGAATTATCACCCTATTACTGTCTCTAGTATGGCTTGAGCAGGAAATGAGTAGGCTTGGGATGGTTCGGTAAGCACCCTTCTAGGAGTGTGTGGGTGGACCGTGTGGGTATCCCCTTGGGAACTGCATCTGGTGTCTAGCCCTTCCTTGCTACATCATTATTATTCACTATTTCCTAGCTGCCATGAGGCTAGCAGATTTCACCCACCATTTGCTGACCAATATAAATCAGGTACAAAATATATCTAAGGTTTCCTGGTCAGATTTGATGAGTGTGAGAAAAAAAGAAAGAACCAGAGGTGAATGAGTGGAAGGTGGAAAGGGGGAAAGATTCAGATGGAGTCCTGCAGGATTTCAACACTAAGACCCTGAGTTCCTGGGCAGGAGCCAACAAGAAGGATCTCATTCAATCTGAAGGCTTATTGTATACTTAAAGGAGTGTTAGAAAACCTCATATGACTAGTTCCACTCAGGGCTTCTTCCAAGAAATTTGAGATCATCCACCAGGTTGGCTGTGTCACATCTCCATTTAGATGGCCATCTGATAATTAACATATCTAAATTTAAGTATTTGACATTCACCTGAAAACTCAGTCCTCTTAGAATCACCCAAATCTCAGAAAATGGCAACCCCATCCTTCCCATTTTCAGGTGCCAAGACCTGGAATCCCTCTCCTTCTTACAGTCTATATTTAATTCACCACCAAATCCTATGGGTCCTCCCTTCTACAGTCTGATTTCTTCCCACCACCTACATTACTACCCACAGTAATCAAGTTACACTCTCTGCTACCTGGACAATTGCTTCTACATGACCACCTGCCGCTATCCTTGTCCCAGCATGGTCTGTTCTCTACCTGTCATGCATGCAAAGCAATCCTACTGTTACTCAGAACTCTATTGTCATCTCTCTTGACAAAACTCTTATAAAACCTCCTATTTCAAGCATGGCAAAACTGAAGTGCTTGTGAAGGAGGAGGCCTACAGAACCTTCCTAACCAATCTCCTGACTTCCTCCTCCTTACTTTGCTCCAGTCCTAGGAGTCTCTTCCCTTTCCTCACAGCTGCCAGGCACACACCCACCACAGGACCTTTGTACTTGCCCATCCTGCCTGGGACATTCTTCTTGCAATAGATCCACATGCCTGGCCCTCATGCCTTTCAGGTCTTTACTCAGGTGCCACATTCTTGCTGAGGCCTTCCTGTATCTCTATGTAAAGATCAAAGTTCCTCCCCAGACAGTATTGCCTGCCTCCTCTGCTTTGTTATTTTTTTTTTCCGTATTTCTCATTTTCTAACATGCAGTACATTTTACCAGTTTAACTTATCCAGTGCCTGTTTTTATCCATGTGACCTCTATGAGGATGAGAATTTAAAAACCTGCCTTACTCTTTGGGGTCCAGAACATCTCATATATGGTAGCTGCACTACAAAGTAGTTGTTGAATGATTGAACTGAAAGGAAGCAGGAGAAGAAACTGCAAGTACTGCGAATGTGTTCTGGAACAAGTTAGAAAATAGTTCAGAGAAAAAGAATATTAAAGATGGAATTTTTTAACAAAAATGTGTTTTGTTGAGCAGTGCTTACACAGCAGGTACAGCATTTCAGCTGCAAGACAGTTGCTACAATGTGAGGGAGCTAAAGGTCTCCTACCACAGCCACTTCTTGTCCCATGGAATCAGGTGGTGCTACAGAGAATGGATGGTTGAGCTAAAAGTGGAAAAAGGCGCTGGCGTGCACCGCATTCCTGTGGGGTGCCGAGCACTGTCCTGTTATCCAGCTGCATTTGCCACATGCTTTCCACATGCTGGTGCTATCTTAAGCACTGGAGTTCTAAAGCGACTCCATCTACTAGGGAATAAACCAGGAGAGCACAGAGTCTGCTCCAAACTCAAGCCTCAGAAATGAACTGCTCCAGATTTCTAGTCCCCAGAACTTGTATACTTGTATTTCTATTTTACCTCCAGATATGTTCAAGTTTCCTTTTCAACACACACACACACACACACACACACACACACACACACACGACTTGATTTCTTTTCTAGAAACTGAACTTCCTCTCACCTTCATTCATAGCTCATGGTCATACCTTCAAATACAGATGCCTCTGGAGCTACAGCCTGGGACACTTCTCATACCCTGAAAATATCATTAGACAAAATGTACTTAGTAAGCCTACCCTATAGAGGCCTACCTTACAGGGCATCAAGTATGCACCGCTGTGACGGTGTGGCCCACCAGGAGCTGTGTCTCGCTGCTACTGCCCAGCAGCTCAAGAGAGGATTATTTAGATTATTGAAAAGTCTGGGGAAAGAGTCCCAATTCAAATTTTGGTGTTTGGTTCCTACTAAAAGCATATTACTCTTTCCACCCTATAGTTGAAGCACTGTATAGTTGAGCCATCTGCAGGGCTTGCTTGCTGCTTACACATCCTGTTCACTCATTCTCACCGTAAACCCCTCCTACCTGGACTTGGTTGCTCCCGTGCCACACTGTGAGATGTGTTTTCACGTTCTGCCAAATCAAATGACCTTGTCCAATGTGTCGTCCTCTACAGCCTTCATAGATCCAGGCTATATCTTCAAATTTTCTTTTCCTTTATCTGTTTACTTTTTACTTTAACTTGTTCTGAATATTTTACCTTTAAATGATACATACTTGGGGAAAAGTACATAGTTTTATACTCTCATGAACTACATAGGAAACCAGTAGATTTGTGGCAGTCAAGATGGTGAGCACGGGGACTGGAGAGATAGCTCAATGGTCTAAGTGCCTGCCTGGCAAGCGCAAGGTTCCCATTTGATCCCCAGTACTGCATGCCGTGCGCACACCTTTAATCCCAACACTGGGAAGACTGAGATGGGGGGGTCCCTTCAAGCTGCAAAATGATGCCCTGTACCAAATAAATAAATAAAATTTTTAAAAAGACAATGAGCATAGAATCAGAATAGATTTTGTTAGTGATAACAGATCCCTACCTACTAACAAATCACTCCTTGTAAAATATACACTTTCATTTTCCCTTCCCTTCCTTTCTCCGTCTCCTACTGGTCCTCCTCCTTCTCCTCCTTCTTCTTCCTGTTTTTTTTTTTTTTCTTTTTCTTCTTTTCCTTCTATTTTTAGACAGTATCTCACTATGTTGCTTAGACTGTCTCAGGCTGTCTCAAACAATTGTCCTGCTTCAGTCTCCCAAGTAGCTGGGATAACAGGCATGCAGCCTCCCCCACCCACTCATTTCTGGAATATATATATATATATATATATATATATATATATA
>NDGM011006468.1:0-25434 GCA_002564305.1 Octomys mimax
AAAAAGCTTGCACTGAAAGCCAGGATCCTGCGGCTTAATCAGTTATTTTCGTTTTTTAATGAGGGTGACTATTGTGAAATAAGTAATTATTAATTACTCAGAAATAATGAAATATTTTAGTTTCTTTGCTACAAAAGCATATGGAAGCTACAAGAAAGCATATGGGTGTTTCTCAAGAAGCATATTGGTAGATGGACAAATTATAACGGTGCCAATATGCCTTTGCTGTCTGGCTCAGGCCATGAGTACGTGCGCTGGCATCTGAGGCCTCTTATGTTGAAAGGGATTAAAAAAAAAAATCCCCATCTGATGTGTCTTGGGCTGCCTCTGGAGTTACACAGCTCTGTCTCGTAAATCCTTCTACCATGTTCCCACACAGACGGTACTGGCTGATGTCTACCCGGAAGACACCTCGGCTGTGAGTAGCTGCAGGAGGCCCTTCCTTTCCAGATGTCCCTCCTTTTGTGTCTTAGCCAGAATGGCCCTCCTCAGAGGAGGATGGAGTGTGTGGGTCTCAGCATTTACCACCCTTTAGTGGTAAGAGAACTGGGAGCAGTTGGTGCCATCGGGGATTTTGTGCTTCCCAGGCCCAGCCATGAATCTCTGCGCTGCAGATTTGTTCCTGGACTGGTAACACCAGTGCTCCTTGCCTCCCAGGCGCGGCCAGTTATCCCATGTGCCATCTGTGCCCTTTGTTCCTCCTTTCCTCTCCCTTAGATTTCTTTTTTTTGGCTGCTTATGAGGTCAGTCTGGTCACATGTTTGTTCACTTTGCGGGTGACTGGAGCTGTTTTGGTTGTTCTGAGGGCTGTTCACATTTAGGTTCGTAGTGATCAGCGGTGACACAGTATGCTTAAGAAAGGACCTGGCTGAGTGTCAGACAGCCAGTCTTTTCTTTCTTCACTAAGGTCTCCTTGCAGTATTTACCCTGTACATACAGATAAGGTTGCATCCTAGCCCACTGAAGTGATGACTGGATGGGTGCGTTAAGGTGATCCTGCCCCAGGACTCAAGGTAGAGTGTGAGTTTAGTAATATGCATAGGGAACAAGACATTGGAGATGTCTTTCTTCTTGCAGGGCCGTTAGAGAACCTAGGACTTGAACTGGTTTTGGAAGAGGACTAATTGGACTTTAATGGGATATCACAGCAAACTGAGCAGTACATTTCTGGCAAGCAAGAAAGAACCTGTGGAAGATAGGACCCAGAAACTAGTGAGTCAGGCATGTCTAGAGAATGGGGCAGAGATCATTGACATGTGTGTTGAATAAAAACCTTCCCTTTGTGATGAAACTCCATCTGTTCATCAGCAACACATAAGTTTTAGACAAAGATGGTTTCCAGGAAGCCTAGACTTCTTTAGGGTTTCTTACCCTGCAGCCATGTAGGTAAGATAAGCCATGTAGCCAAATTGTGGATGGCATGCAATAGCAATAGGTTGAAGACTGGACCCAGGTATCCTCTTTCCATTCTGGGGCTGCACTTAATACCCACAGGACATGACAGTGATAGGCGGTTGCATGGTCCTTGTTCTAGCCTCTACTCAATGAAACATGATCTGAGTCCTCAACCAAGTAAGAGGTTTATCCAACTTGAACACTGATAACCCTTCTGGTGCAGAGGGCTGATTTTATGGCATGCACCTCCCTCTGTTTTATCTGTATTGTTCTTGCTTTCTTGTCTGGAGAACCAGCTCGTACCCTTCCTCCTAGAGAAGCCCTTTCCTTTTCCCTTTCCTGCTGGAATCTAGTCCTATAATTCAGCTTTCCTCTTTTCTTTTTTTTTAAGCGTCTCAATGCGTTGTCCATTCTGATGTCAAACTCCTGGGTGCAAATGATCATCGAGTTGTGCTGCAGCTCCTGGGTCACTGGGACCATAGATAGGCCTGCACCAGCACACTTGGCCCCCCTTTGTTTTACAATTAGAGTTTGTATTGCCTGCTTTTCATTCCCTCTCTCCTCTCCCTCCTTCTCACTCACAGGGAGCATAAATGTACCGAATCTAAGAACTACGTTCTCGGAATGACCAGGCCCAGTAGGAGATACAGCACTCAGTGAAAAAATGCAGGCCTGTTCTTCTCTCATCTTGTTGGATGTGATGGATGAAACTTGCAGGTTGAGAGTTTCAAAAGAGAAAAGTTACTTAAACATCGGTGTGTAGTCCAGCTCTCTTCCAGAGAAGAAATGATTTGCCTTACTTTACCTGCCTGGTCAGTTGCAGGTATAAGAATGGTGCCCTGGTCTCATCAGAAATTAGAGAAGTGATTGGGGCATGAGTTCCTACTTGTCTTTGTGGAGCCCAGGCTGGGCTCCTGCTTTTTGTGAAGACCATTAGGAATAATGTGGTACTAGTACCAGTGGCATCAAACAAAGACCAGCAAACACTGATAGGGCACTTCCTCTGTGACAGGTCCTGAGCTGTGTGCTGCCACGTGGTTTCATTTGGGCAGTCATCAAAAACTAGAATTCATATATGAAGGAGGCAGATTGTTTTTAAATAGGTTTCTTAGCCAAAGCCCATGCCTCTAAGTGTGGAAGAGCACTGTAGAGTGGACAAGCGCTTACCTCCTAGCACACGGTGAAGGGCTTTGCACAGTGCAATGCATTACTGTTCCAAGAGGCCTAGACTGTGCAAGTCAATAAAAAGTGGCAGAAGGTGTGGTAAAAATTGAGGAAGAGGAGGATGAAGAGAAGAAACAGGCCTGCACTCGCCCCATGAAACAGAGGCCTCCTGACTTTCCCACCCTCTCGTCCACACATGCAGCTTGGAGTCTTTGGGGAGCTGGTACCCATTGGGTGCCTCTTTCCTGACTGTAGTGCTGGCTTTGGTTACGTTGTAGTCTCTGCTTTTTTCTGGCCAGCCCTGATCCCACTGGAAGTCTGTGACTCCTTCTGTGCAGTATGATTCTGATGCTGTCCCCCTTCCCTCTCCTCCTTCTCCGAGTTAGCTGGGCAGCCTGAGGTCTTGAAGGCACTTCCATGCCACGGCACTCTGGACGGGCCTTGAAATGCTGCTGGGGAACGTGATACACCAATGTGCTAAATCCACAGTAAAAATAGCTTCTGATCTATGGGACTTGGTATTAAGCGAGATGATATTAACGAGGTCTGAATGCCGCTCTGAAGTACGGCAGCTGCACGCCCATATTGGCTGCTTTTCCTCATTACCTCTGGCAGCCTGAGAGCAGTGTTGCCATGACGCTCCTTGGGCTCTGTTTAGATCAGCTATTTTCTGAAGGAGTCCCTGACCTTCCCCACAATAGAAACTGTTGATGTGGTTAGGGCAGAGGCTCTTCAGGATCTGTGTGCCTGGTGAGGCCCTGGTTGTCACTTGGCAATGTTGGTAACTGGAGGACGTAGACCTTAGACACTGTGGGGTAGAGGGAAATGTGAAATATTCCCGAGGCTCGCTGGATGTGTGACGGCAGGTACCGCAACACATGAACCGGAACTGACTTGCCAAGGTGGTGGCTTGGAATGAAAACTTGGTGGGGAACCGGAAATCAGGTCTCCTGATACCCAGCTGGGTGATTGTCCTGCTGTGTCTCTCTGGTTCTTCCCAGTGTCCCCTTCAATCCTGACCTAGGGACATTGCTCTTCCTAGGAATGGGCAAAGAAGATGAAAAAGAAGAGGTCATTGCAGAGGAAGGGATGAGGAGATGGTTTGAATGTGTCCCTCAAAGTTCACGTGTTGGACAATTCATCCCCAGTACAGTAGTGTTAGGAGTTGGGCCTATTAGCAGACGGTCAGGAGACGAGGCCTCTGCCTTCCTGAACGGTCTGACACTGTTATCGCAGGAGTGGGTCGGTTACCTCAAGCAAGACTTGTTATGAAAATGAGTTTGATCTCCTATTTGCTCTCTTGTTTCTTGCCTCACACTCTCTTGCCTTTCTACCTTCTAAAGTGGGACAAAGAAGCACAAAGGCCCTTGGCAGATGCTGGCACCATGCTCTCGGAAAACCCAGCCTGCAGAGCTATGAGCCAAATAAACACTAGTTGTCTATAAATGACCTAGTCTCGGGTGTTTGGTACAGCAACACGAAATGGAGTAAGAGACTTGGGTGAAGGGCCTGAGCCACCTTCAGAGCTTTCTGAGGAGAACTAACCTAGCAGATGCCAAAAAGTCTGAGGATGACGAAAAGGGAGAGAGGAAGTGATGTCGTGTTCTCCGTTTCTGTGTACTGTTTCCTGATACCATAGAGGACCTCATAAGATTCCAGGAAGAGCTACTGTCAGTGCCATCTTTTTGTTTTTGGTTGTTGTTAAATGTGATTTATTCTACAGTGTATTCTTGCAAAAATTTAGCAGTGAAAAGTATTTTCTCCGTAAGATTACAGGATTCTGAGGTACAGAAATTGTGCTTTAAATGGGTTTTCCTTCCTCTTTTCCTCCCTGCCTTCAGGAATGACACACTGCAGAGACCTACACACATAGATCAAACAGCTAGCCAGTTCTTGTTTTTTTTTTTTTTTAATTTGGCTGAATTCAAATGGCTTCTTAAAATTTTTTGTTAGTTGCTGGTGAAAACTAGCAAATAAAGATTTTGGTATTATCAGTCTAGATTCTTTTTATACTCCTTGTATGTTCATATTTAATTTTCATAAAGCCTAGTATGCTTTTATTAATCCTCACTGTGCAGTAAAAAGATGAAAGTGGAGTGACGGGCTCCAGTTCACCTCAAGAATCAAGTGGTGGGGAATTGACTTGAGTCTAGATCTTCTGTCTCCAAGTATTGCCGTTTGCATTCTTTCCCCAGTCGTTACAGATGAGATCTTGTTCCTTCAGCAGTGGTTTGGACTTCTATGGAGGAGTTGCCAACCCTATTCACTTAAGAGCTGGAAAAAATAATTATAAGGCCTTAGGTTCAAACAGTAATTTTTTTATGTATTGGGCACACTTTAGCTGAATTATTATTATTATTATTATTATTATTTTTTTTTTTTTGTAAGCCAAGAGGAAATACTCCATTTCCATCTTCTTTAATTTGTTCAAATTGAAATAAGCTTTCAAATACTTAGTAAAACTCTTTAAACTTTTAACAAACTGGAGCACGTAGAGAATACAAGAAAAAGGGTTCTCTGCCTTTTGCATCACTTTCGTGGTGACCAAAGCTAGACTACTTTTTTTAATTATAAAAGAAGGAGGCAGGCATGTTTGAATGTCACTCCTAAAACACAGATTTTTTTTTTCTGTTTTGTCAAGTTTTCTTGATACTTGCCATATTTATTAGATGATATCCATCATCCTGTTCTACATTTTTATATAATTTGGATGAGTTTGATTATAATGTTTGCATCTTTTCTGAAAATCCACAAACAGATTTTTTTAGCATTCTTTTTTTAGTGTATGTGCTCAGACAGAGCGCTGTTGCCTGATTTAAATTTCAGTGTGGAGACCAAGCTGATCGGTAGTAAGTATAATATCTTGTTATACAGGGAGCTGTTTCCTTTCTGTGCCTTTCCAGGTGTGTAAGGAGGAGAATGAGTTGAATAATAATGGTAGAATGCCCAGAGAGAAAGTTGAATACAGAAGACAAATGTGTGTGGGTCTGTTTCTGTATGCTGTGCCGGTATCGATGCGTGCGTGCGTGCGTGTGTGTGTGTGTGTGTGTGTGTGTGTGTGTGTCTTTTTACAAAGTTTCTGCAGTTTGGAAGAACATCATAATTTTGGAAGTAACAAAGAGAAAGCTTAAATTGAAACTTGGCTATTTCAGGGAGAAGCATATATTTTAAATTTTGTTTGAATGCAGCTGAGGCGAAGTCTACAAACTGGTATCAGTTGGGGTTAGATGGAAGTCAGGCATTATCTTTACACAGTACATTCTTTTGGAAGAAAGCTTGTCTTGGGAATCAGCAGAGCATGGTTGCATACTCCCCACATGTCTTCAGCCCCAGTGTTTACCCAGATTGTTGAGCTCCTTTGATATGAACGGTGATCTTGAAAAGAGATTGAAGCGCTAACAAAAAAAGAGGAAAAAAAATTGACTTTGTACTGGGCTTGCTTCAGACATGTCTATTTTGCTCTACAATTTCTTCTGTGCGTGTCTGCATGGTCCTGAAGACAAAAGGCACAAGTTTGTGACAATCTTATTGTTAACTTGAGGGTAGTGGCAGCAATGTTGATAAAAATCCTTCACTGAGAGTTCAGAATTTCTTTAGAAGTTTTCTGGTTACTCTTGAAAATCTCTCTACTTCATAGACTCCACAGAATGGAGAAAATCCATCTGCCTCCTTGCAAGAAGGAAAAAAAAAAAAGCGTACCTCAGGAGTGAACAAGCCTGTTTTCATACTGTCCCAAACTGTCAATGTAGGAAAAGGTTTCACATCTTATCAGATGTTACAGAGCTAGGAAAAAAATATACACATATAATATATAGAGTGCGTATACATGTACATATATATACGATCTGTTCCTTGTCACAATATTTAACCCAGAGTACTATTTACAGTAATGAATCAAAATGTCAGTTTTAAAAATACAAAGTGTCAAAGTGTTCCCACGTTGCAGAAAAGTTTGATGTGACAGTTTGTTAACCACGTGACTGTTGCATCAAATGTTTCTCACAGTGTGATCCGCCCTCCTCCCTCTCTGATGGGCTCCTCACACTTTCTGAGTGAATTCCTAGCTCAAGTCACTAACCCGAGGAGTGCATGTAGGTTACGTGTTTCCCACTCCTTGCAGAAATGCTGCTGTTTTTCTGTACTTAAGATTGAGTAGATTTCACATCACTATAGAGTGGTTGATTTTGTGCCTCACACATTTATGTATGGTAACTTTAAAAAAAATTGTTTTTCTGAAAATTTGCTGTTTTCACTGCTGAACCATCCACGCGGCACCTAAGCTCACAGAATGGATGTTTTGTGTTTTCCACACTGAGTTTCCTGACGTTCCATTTAGCTGTCTCTGTTTGCTGGGACTCACTCTGTGACCTTGCAGGATGTGCTTTTTCATTTTGCTTTGTACATCAATTATTTCAATTTCTAAATCCTGAAAGGTCTGAGCTCTGGTACACAGATTCTGTCTATTTTGGAAAAGGCGTCCTGAGTGCTTGCATGAAAATTTATGGCTGAACTAATTACTTGTTCTGTATCCCTAGACCACTGTTGGTATCCATGCCTCAGTTTCCTCCAGAGAATTACTAAAGATGAAATTAGATTGAATCAGTGAATCTTGAAATTTATTCCCTAATGAGTCTTAGGATTCTGTGAAGAAACAAAACCTTCAGTGACGCCATGTGGGGCAGGCAGTGAAGATTGTTCAAGCATAGAAGCTTTGCTATTGATCTGTTAAAAGTTAAGTTTTTTTTTTTTTAAATGCTATTTCACTTAAATAAAAGGTTCTATTGATTAATCTGTCTGCTGTTTGAATCTCATCCTGGCTGATCTAGAGTCAGCATTCTCTCACTCTGAGGCTTATCCTACATGTTTTTGGTAGATGATAGTGCTGAGCAGTCTTGGCTATTCTGGCTACTGGGAAAATCTCTTCAGTAGGTAGGATTCTCTTAGCTCCTGCTAAGGGGAGCAGAGAGACCTCATTTGGATCTGATTTTAATCATCACGACATTTTAGTTTTAATAAACTCTATCTTAGCAGATTTCTAAATTATTAAAAATCCTTATTTAGAACAAATGCAGAAACAGGAGGCTTGGCAGCTTCTGGTGAAGGGTATGGATTCTGTTCCTTCAAGCAGTCTTATTCTTTCCACCACTTTGGGGAGGAAGATAGACACCCAGAGTTTCAAATTTCAGATCATTCATTGCTTCCCACTTCTTGTGAGGCCCTCCTTCTGCACAGACTCACAGTCACAACCACATGGCTCTGTTTTGTTCTACTATGTCCCTGTGTGCATCTCCTGGACTGGTTGAGTAGTGAAGTGGAAAGGTATAAATTGTAAGTCAAGGGAGAGAATGTACGAATGACAAGTGGTCCAGGTACATGAATGTAAAACACTACCAAAAAGTCTCTACATATTAATGGAACAAAATGAAGTTGCTGGAAATACTTTTTCTTGACTTTTTAATATTCTTTTATTATTTTGTTATACATAGTAAATATATTCATTTTGAGGGAATCGAGATACAGATCTAGATGGATAAATACAAATATGCTGTAAGTTGATTCTTCTACTTTCTATTTTCATCCCCGTCTCTCCATTTCAGGGCCTTCGCATCTTTTCAAAAGACAGACTTTTTGAATCATTGACTCTTGAATCATTTTTACTTATAATTTCATTTGCTCCCGTGATCTTTGCCATTTGCTTCCACTAGTTTCAGGTAGAAAACACTTTTCTTCAACTAATAAATACATCTTAATTCTAGGAAGGAGGCTAAATGGCTGTTGTTCCAGATGCCAAAGCATCACTTCTCAGATTCCTCGGCCTGATTAACCCTTTCAAGAGCTGACGTCCATTGAGTTGATGGTCTTAGGACTGACGCAGAGTCAAATGTTCCTCTGGGAGTTGTTACCATAACATGGTCTGCTCCAAGAAAAAGCAGCTGTATCTGGTCAGGAGTATTCTTAAGTCAGATGTCATCACTGGAGATGTGTCTTAGTTTATGACAGGGGATTAGCTGCAATCTGTGTACAGGACCATCACACAAAGCCCAGGAGTCAGCTCCTTGCCTTTCCCTGAAGAAACAGTTCACTTGGTGAAACCTTCCAAGGGAACATTAAAGTCTAAACATATAGTTGTAAGTGAAGTAGAAAATGTCTATTTTGTGTTTAGATGTATCAAAAGTCAAATTTGTGGAATGGATTATTTGATTGCAGAGGGGACACATGAGAACATCCTCTAAAACATTATATTTGCTAATTTTGGTGGTCTAAAATTTTTTTCCCATGGATTTTTCTCCTGCCATTTTCCTTCTCCTGGCTGGAGTGTGAAGACCTTGAATTTGGGACCTTGTCTATCTTGTGGTTGTCTATTTTCTAAGTACCTGGAGTCACACTAGGTTCATCTATTAGCTCAGTAACTATTTATGGAATTGATGAACAGTTTTAGATAGCAGAGTGGGGGGAAAAACATGACATAAGCCTGGAAATTGTGGCTATGGCTGCTTCTAAATTTCCTCAGACTTTTGGTAAGTGCTTTTCAGGTCAGGCATTATTCTGAGCACTGGCTTCTTTAAGCCACTTAATTCTCAGAGCCAGTCTTTGAGCACTGTTATTACACTTCCCAGATGAAAAATTGAGAACCAGAGACGTTATATAGTTTGCCAAAGGTCACACAGTTCCTGGTAGATCAAGCTGGGAGATGAACTCGTGTGATTTAATTCCAGCAACTACTGCCTTAGCTGAGCTCTGGCTGAGCCCGCGCCATGACAGTAGTTACACCTGCCTGTTGTGCCTTCCTCCACGTTGAGAGGCTGGAGCGAGATGACAGGTCAGAAAGTATTAGGAAAGGTGTGAACCAGCTGACAGAGGTGAGGCACAACACAGGTAACTAATTTAATAACTCTAAATGAGAAAGTGGAAAGTTAGTTTGGAGACAAGAAGAGAGCAATTAATCCTAATTGGAATGAGAGCAGGGCCTGAAAGAAAGCTTCACGGGGGACGTGTTGGTGGGTGAATCTGGATAAAGGGAAACACTTTCTAAGAAAATGGGATGGACGGTAGCAACAGTGTCACTCTACAGCTGTTTAGACAAACAGACCCTTTCCACAAGGGTGTGGGGTGAGGAGTGGGGGGAATAAGGAGCCTGAAAGAGAGGGAACCCTTGCGGTGGACCTAAATAGGAAGGTGAAAGCATAACAAAAGCATCTCAGATCTGTCTGCCTTCTTTCAGTTCTGGCCAAAGAGATGATTCCTGCCTTATTTATTGTCTTTTCATACTTTGGATTTTAATGCATAAATTCATCAATGTTAGTTCAAGGAAGTACCAGGCTGGAAAGGGCAGCCACATAATCCTGCATCATTCGGGTGGAAGCCAGCAGGCCCAGGCTCCCAGGAAGTCCTGGGAGAGTGCTCAGGTTGCTGACTCGGCCTCTGACCTTGTTCTCTGAGCAGCCCCTTTAAGGGCACTTAGGAAGGCTTTCCCTGAGAGCCCCTTCAGCCAGCCTCCTGCATGGACTGGGACTCGAGCTGTACTTTTGCTGAACCGGCTCCTCCCAGAGCAGAGCTCCTGTCAAGACTCAGGGCGGCCAGGCGTCCCATTCTGCAGGAAGTGCAGCAGGGCCGCTTGCCGAGAGAAACTGCTGTGTGTCATTTAGAAAGAGCCATGCTGAGACCGCACCCTTGAGGACCTCAGCCCTTCTAACAAAGTAAAAGTGAGAAGCAGGAAGCAAAGGAGCCTCAGGTTTTTGAAATGCAGTGTGCCTAAGAGGGATGGTTTCTAGCCACAGGACGTCCCCTCTCTGGCTGCCCTGAGAAGAGGAAACCGTGATGAAGAGGCAGCCTCTGACCGGCCAGCAGGGGCAGTGTCCTTTCTGATCTTTCACTCACTCCCTGGCATTGGCCCGGTGCGGGGAGAAAGTGCCTTCTCCCAGCCGAGCAGAATGTGGAGTGCTGTCCTGCCAAGTTTCCCTGTTCAGTCCTTTCATAAGCTGGTGGGGCCAGGATTATTAATTTTCTATATGAGGATAGTTTATACCAGAGTGCCTCTCTCCTGTTGCTTTACATGATGGATGCTTATCCTTCCTTCTCATGGTTGGTGACCATGTGCTTCTCCAGGAGGTCAGCAATGTTCTCCCTGGAACGCCGAGACTCCTGAATCGTGGGATGCTGATGGTACTCTTGTTCTCCTGTGTGCTTTTGCCTCTCCCTTCCAGGGCAGCCTGGGACTTATCTGGTGACTCTGGTCTCCACAGTTGAATCCTGAACTGCCAGCAGGCAGCCCCTGCACAGCGTGGCTTCTCTGGAATCTCTTAGACCCTGCCTGTCCCAGGAGACTCTTAACCACTTGTGCTTCCTGACTTCATTGACCAACTGACTTGGACCTTGGCCCTCCTGATTTCTGTCACTTTCCTCCCTTTATCTGTGAAATATTTGCTGTTTTCGTAGTCCTGCCTTAATTTTCAGCCCCCACTTTTCAGATTGGCATGTACTGGAATCACCTGGGGAATCCCAGCCTCAGAAGTGAAGGTTCAGTGGGCCTGAGGTAGTGTGGGGGAATTTGCATTTCTGCTATGCTCCAAGAGGGTGCTGAAACTGTCTGCGGGCTCAGTCTAATTAGGACTGTTTTAATGTATAGTTCAGGTACCTCTGTTTTCCAGGAACTTTAGCTAGCATTCTTAGTTTAGTGGGACCACCCGTCTCTCCCTCCCTCCCTTTTCCCTCCCCCTTTCCCTTTTTCTTCTTCCCTCTCTTCCATTCTCCATCCCATTCCCTTCTCTTCTGTTCCTTTCCCCTTTCCTTGTCCTTCAGTCTCTCTGTCTCTCCCTCTCTCTTCGTTGCTATCCCTGTGGCCTCTCCCTCCCCTCTCTCCCTCCCCTCTCTTACTTTCTCTCTCTCCTCCCCTGCCCCTCTTTTTCTCCTCCTCCTCTCTCCCTTACACTTTCTCTACCTCCCCCACTCTTTTTTCTTTCACTCTCTTGCCTGATTACCACCTTAAATAAGAAAAACAACTTTTTATAAGCAACACAACTCTGGGGAAGGAGCCTGAACTTTGGAATGCATCTTGCCTTCACCTCTTGCTAGTTGTGTGCCTACTTAGGCCAACATCAGGTTTCGTGTCTTCATTTTCTTCTACTGCAGAAACTCATGGGAAAGACCCCATGAGACAGATGTATCAGGCGCTGGACCAATCCAGTAACACTCGTTGCAAATTATGTTGGTGGCTTCTTTGGTTTTGTACCTAGACTCACTGACGGTATGGGGAAAGACGAGGCTTTAATGACAGTTTCCAGTACAAGCAGAGCAGTGGGCAGAGGTGCTGAGACATCAGGAAGCCTTGTGCAGGTTCCTACAGGTGATTCTCACACTCACATTTGGGAGCTCACATCGGAAGAACAAAGTTGTATTTATATTCTAATTTTCTCCATCAGGCTAAGGCTGTGAGTTTTTGAGTACTGTGTTCGTATTTTGAGCTTCCTATGTGAACTGTCAATGAGCAACAAAATCTTAGTGGTTGCAATTATAATGGGTAAATTTTGTAAGTCCTTAGCATGAAGTCTTCTGCACCCAAAATACCTCAAAATGAAAGTTTCCTCTCGATTTTCTTAAGAAATCACATCTATGCTTCACAAGGTAAGTCTACAAAACCCAGGCCTGGCCCAAGGAGTCATGTAGCTGAGTGTGTTTCTCTTCCTATTTGCCAGTTGTAATTCAGTGGGAGACCTTCATGTGAAATTAGCTAGCTTTGGCCCAAGGCAATCACATCCAGTGACAAAGGAGAGGTGAGGATAGCCTTTGGGGGCCCATAGGTGGTTGTAAGGGGTCCTGTGAGAGAGATGACATTTGAGTTCACCTTTAAGACTGGCAGAGCTCATTAGATGAACTTTAGGGCAGGAACCTGTGGGATGCAGGGCGCTGTATCAATGCTCTTAGCCAGGGATGGCGAAGCTTTTAGCAGCCCAGGGCTCAAGCTGCAACCCTCGATTTATTGCAGAGCACCAACACTGCAGTTAATCCTGAATGCTAAGGTTTTAGTTTAGAAAAAAAACAAAACTTATACATTAATACCTTTTATCATAAAAAAAAAAATACCACATGTGCAGTAGCTTCGCCACCACTACACTAAGTGTTCCCTGGTGTTTATAGCTCAAGTTATATGAAATGTGGTATGTTGAAGTATGAGAATGTCCTTTGAAGAGCCCTCACTGATTTATTTTGGTTTATCTTACTGTGCTTATTTTATTTCCTTTTCCATTTTTTATTTTAAAATCTCTTTAAAGGTTATGTCTTTGGCCACCTTTTTCTTCCTGCTATTTTCTTCCCACTTGCTTCTTCCCAGGTGATGGACCATTCCTACCTGATTCCTTTGAATTTCCTTTGTCTGGTCTGGAACCATGAAATCCCCCCGTGTATTCGCCCTCCGCAGCTCTTGCTTTACCCAGCTGCCTTAGCAGCAGCCTCTTTAATTTCCCTGCGAGGAGGACGCAGGCGTGTTAGCAGTGTGAACACTGGTGTTCTCCTCTCTAGGGTCTGCATTGTCCACCCCATAGAGCCGAGGGCTGTGTCCCCTGCCTCTATAGTGCATATTGTGGCCCGCAGGGGGCAGGGTCCCAGTGAAGGAAGTCCTGAGACATCACACAGCCCGGCTGTCTGTTCATGGTCCTGTGCACTACATTCCGTGACCAGCTTCTGATGTTCTGAACCTTGCATTTCAATACTTACATTGACGTAAGATAAGTTTGCATCCGCTGAATTCAGGGAATGGCGCCGTCCCCTACATTATTAATTCCAGATGGGAAAATTCATTAAGGCTCAAATTTTGTTTGAAGCCCAACTGTTTCTTAAATTATTAGTACAATTATTATCTGTTTATTTATTTATTTTTACAACTGATGGGAAGAGAAATCGAACAGCTGTGCGATAAGCGGGGCATGAAATTAAAAATGTTTTGCACAGAGTCAAGAGGTTGTTTACTACAGGAGCCCTCATCTGAGGATCCGGATCATGAAGCTTGGTCACAAGATGCTCTTTGACCAGTCGAGTTCGGTTTTCACACCCAGTGTTTTGCTACAAGGTCTTTAACATTTTGTGGAAGGAAAATGCCTGTAGAACTTATAAGGGAAGCAGCACCAGCAATTCTGATGCCCACAGTCAAGGTAAAAATCCACATTTCTGTCACACAACGGTAGCACAACTAAGGGTTCAGCCTCATTGCTTAAGAAAACAAACAGACAAACAAACAAACAGAAACAAAAACAAAACAAGATGCAATTTGAAGAAATGAGGAGAGGTAGGAATGGGCTGCAGGCTCCTCACGGGCTTTGGTCTTCTTCTCAGACAAGACTTTCCTATTTGCATAGAGGCAGGCTCAGCCTGCCTGTGACGATTGTCCTTCCAGTGTGTGTCAGTGGTGTGGCCTTTTGCTTTTTGAGCAGCTTCTGCAGTTGCCATTGATTGTCTGGTACCAGGGAGAAGCTGTATCGTTCATGCTTTCTTCTGTCAGTCTTCTGCAGAATTACCAGAACATCCTGGTCACGTTCACTGCCTGGCACGTCTTTCATTACGTTGGAGGCCAGTTCTCTTTGCTGGCCATGAGCTCTCTGCTGCTCATTTGCCTGACTGTCCCCTTGTCTAGCAGAGGTGAGAACAGGACACACCTTGAAGGTCACTTTTTCAAAAAGCCCATACAGAAAGTGGTCGGCCTGACTCTTAGTTTACACGCCCTTGTGTTAGTTACCTTAATTTAAAAAAAAAATACATTAAATCTTTTGTCCTGTGTTTGAGAAATTTTATCCCCCATGTAGCAGGGATTTGCATGATTTCCTGCTTTGAATTCTTCACCCATACTTGTCTTGCTGTTTTTAATAAAGCCTTTCCCATGTGATGGTTTATTTACTTACTTTTAGCTTTCTTTTAGATGGGTAATGTCTTTACATTTGTTGCCTTAATCCAGATATAGTCTGTGCTTTAAGTGCTTTTCTTTCTCAGACAATGGAGCTGATGACCTTCAGGGCAGATACCTCAGGCGGGGGGCAGACAGGGAGGTGTGAGGACGCCTTCGAGGGGGAGGAGGAGTTGATCTGGAATCTGCACCTGGGTAGAGTTTGATCTGGCAGAAAAGAGGAAAAGCCTGGCCAGGCTGTGACAGGTGTGACCTGCACCTGCTCTCTCCATGAGTCCTCTCACTGCCCCCAGTCACCTCCCAGCTCTGTGCAGAGGGGACGTTGTAGCCAGGACCAGCCCTGGTGGGCGTGCTGAGGCTTCTGTAGTTTCTGTGTCCTCTACGTGAAATGGACCAAGGAGCGAGCTCCCTGGTGAATCCCTGGACGTCCTAATGAATGTTTGTCAAGTCCTTTGTAGTGGTTTTTCTCCCACATGACCTTGAAGGGCTAGGATATAGTGTGCTTTAGTTTTTGAAAGATGTTTAAATCTCACTTCATCTCTAGGTTTTCTTAGAGACCAATACTAAAGCAATTTTGTCCTCTGCCATTAAAGACAAATCTGAGTGGGTGTGGTCATAGCAATCTTTCCTGTTATGTGTCACAGGCCAGGCTGTGGGTCAGGTGTTTAAGCACCTTCCCCAGGGACGGTCACTAGGACAGGAGGGGTCCAGGGCAGCCCTCCTGTGGACAGCATGTTTCGCCACGGCCGCAGCCCCGCTTTAGCTCTCCACCAGGTCAAGGTAGTTTCCAACTTACTGTCATTTTTTGCACATGACCCCACAAGACGCCATAAGGTGTGTGTCGCGTGGTTGCAGAATAACAGGCTGGAATTTCAGCCAACACCCAGCACACGCACCTGCAAGGGCCGAGAGCATTCGGGCGGAGGTCGGGGGTGGGATGAGGAGGCCGCTGACACCTGCTCTGGAGGAGTTTCTTGTGTCTAAAACTTCCCGAGAAATGCCTTTTTGTTGTTTGGTTGGTTTTAGATCATGAAAAGGAATTTTTAATTTAATTTTTATTTTTAGAAGTGTTCTAGTTTTATTATATTACTTGCAATTAAAAATTATATATTTTAAATATATACACTGTATTTTATACCCCCTTTGTAGCATGATTATAAGAAGCTAATTCGCATATCTGCCACTTCTTATTTTTTGTTTGTGTGGTGAGAACCTTTAGGAACTTAAAAAAAAAAAATTGCAATTTCCCAAGCCTTGTAGGCTGACCTTGCCAAGCCGTACAGCAGGCCTCCGAGCTCTGGAGAATGTTCGTGTCCTTTGCTCAGGGTCCCATTCCCCCACCACCCCCGTAGCCATCTTTCCACTTGATGCTCCAGTGAGCTCAGCTGTTTCAGATTCCATGTCACACCTGTGGAGAGATCAAGCTGTGTTTATCTTTCGTACCTGACTTGTTCCAGAGACCCTCCTGTCCTCCAGGTTTAGCTGTACAGTCAGAAGGGACAGAAGTCCCTCCTCTTGAAGGCCTGCGGCATAGCCCATCACTCATGCCACATGTGTGCTCTGTCCGCTCCTCTGTCAGTGAGCCTTTGAGCTGCTGCTTCCATGTGGAGCCATTGTGGAGGGTGCTGCAACAAAAGCGGGCATACAGATGTGTCTCTGAGATCCTGATTTTGCTGTGGGTGGGTGGTGCTGGTCCACAGAGAAGCACGGTAGATGCTCCTTGTGCTGCCTTCCCTTTGCCGGGTCTACCTTTCTCAGCACCTTGGCAAAGGCTTGGTGAGGCAGGGTGCAGGGAACAGGAAACTGCCCTTCCTACTGTCTTCTGGGCATCATTTCTATGGCTCCACCCAGGGGCTCTGATCTGCTCCTTGGCTTTCATGCAGGGACAGTTGCTGATATTTCTGAGAGGAGACAGACTTCCCACTGGAATTGTCTTCGGAGGTAACGTTGAATCACCCCCAAAGTCCTACAGTCTTCATGAGTACGAGCTTGAAATTCATTTTCTCATTATGTTTGTTAGAAGACTGAGGTCCCAAGACAGATCTCGACCTTACTCCGGATCTTTCTGTTAAACAGGAGTGGCATTCATCCGGGTTCCTTATTAACTCTACCCAATACTTTCTTATTTGCTGCCATAAATGAGATTGAATCTGAGTTAATTCTATGAATAATTTGAAGGAGGTTGAGACACAGAGAGAGAGAGAGAGAGAGAGAGAGAGAGAGAGAGAGAGAGAGAGAGAGAAGAAAAAGGAGAGGAGAGGAGAAGGAGGGAGAGGAGAGAATGCCAGAGGCCACCCTGGCCATTGTGGAACATGACAGAGTAGGTCAGTAGTGATGGGAGTGCCCACCCAACCCTTCTGGAGTGAGGTTCCGTCTACTTTCCAAGAAAATCTCAGTCTCTTTGGTTGTCAAAACTTTTATTTGGTTATTGCCGCATCTGTTAAGAGACAGATCTGATGTAGTTAATAGTAGTGTCCAACATACTAGTTACTGTATAAATTTGGTATAGGATAACCTAGAATCAAACATGCAAATTCCTCATTCGGTTGTAGAACTTCACTTTCACGGGTAGGGTGGGTCATCCTTAGGTATATAGATGTGTCCTTGCCAGGATCATTGCCGTATTTCTATGAGCTCTGTAATGGCCAAATCACTTTGGAAACCTCTTGCTGTTATGCTCTGATTCTCCATTCGGGAGCGTCTCCATGCAAATACAGCAAGCTTCATGCTGAGAAGTCTTATAGGCAAAAATAAGGGCCATGACTTTCATGTTTTGTTACATTCAGGTTATTGCCAAATATGTTATAGTGGGACCGTCTGGTGGATGACTTCCCAGTCTTGCGCGCTGTGAAACATTCCTTGGATAAGCAGACCATATTGTTAAAATTCCTACGATTCACATCTGTCATCTTGTAATAATCTAATATGAAATATGAAGTCATTTGGGTTAAACTATAGACCTCCATCTGCCTTCCCTTCCCCACAGGAGAAATTACAGGTTTATTTAAGGATCAAACAGTTTTCCAATGAAATGTTGTTAGGAGGGTGTGTGTGTGTGGGGGCTTTTAGCGCCCTAATAATTGCAGAAAAAAGACAGTGTTACACCAGCCAAGCCAATTTTGTGAATTAGGGCTTTCACTTGAAGAGTTTTTCCTGAAAATAGCTTGTTTTGAAGCAAAACTTTGCTGGGTTTTGGTGGTAGGCTTTTTCACCATCGGGGCATAAGCATGATGAATTTAGACAGCAGCATATTGTTTTGCATTCAGAACTAGAACTTGTAGAGGAAGCAACACTTCAGCTATTTGCAAAAAATTGGTTTGACCATGAAAATTTTTTTTTTAGAAAAACTCATTTGTTAGCTTTTCATTTGATTTTGTTCAAGACCACACTTGACAGAAGAAGGCACTGGTTGAGAAGACTTTAGAAACCTTTACAAATGTCTTTCATTCCTAGTAACCAGACCAGGGTAAGACCCGGTCCTCTCACCTAGCTTACGCTTAACCTTTTATACACTTGAAAAGAGGTTAGCTCTTTTGGATGTATAGTAGATAGTTAGGCAGACAGATGGATGGATAAGTACGTGAATAAGAGATAATAGCTTACGTTGGGGACGCTTTCATGGGGAAGAGACTCTCAGCAGTATCTGGGCTGTCTGCTCCTCAGATTTTACCTACTTGGGCCAGTCCTTTGGTGCTAATCACTTAAGATCTTGATTCACCTTAAAAGAGGAGGTATGTGAAAGTCAGGCCCTGTCCCACGTCCAATCCCCTGGTCTTATTTCAAATACAGTATTCAAAATTTTCACCCTAACAACTGGCCCACCACCAAGCGCTTGAGAGGTGTTGCCCAGTTAACATTTTTCTTCTTCCATTGGCACCATCTAAGGCAGGAATTACCTCTTCACAGATAGGAAAGAAGGTCAGACGCAAAGAAGATATTCCCGCTGTCAGGATTAATGCAGTGCTTGCAAACACAAAGTCTAGTAGTTGTGTGTCTGCGTTTCTTAAGATAGGTAAAAGAATTTGATAGGCTAGGAATTGTGGGAAAGGTCTAGGACGAATCCTCGCATGTCACAAGTCACTGTTGAATCTGTAGTGTGGTGCTTGCTGGGCCTGCAGTTCAGTCTTGTGAAGCGTTGTACACTAAGCGTAGCAGTAGATGGTGTGTTCTGTGTGCTGGACTTCCTTGGAAGGAGCGATGGGCCCAGACCCTGGGGAAGCCAAGGAACCTACTGAAGCCGCATAAGGCCCAATTTCTTCATCTGGACTCCGTAACTCCTGATTCCTGTTTGTCAGTATTGTGAGAGTTCAAAGAGATACTGCATAGCACGCACTTTGTAAACTACGCAGTGCACTGTGTGTGCAGCATTATTGTTATCCATAATAGCAAACACACACAGCTCCCCTTAGGCCATGTGCTGTTTTAAAACTCTTTACATCATTAATTCATTTAATTCTTTCTTATTTTTTAATGTATGTGGTACAGGGTCTCACTACGCAGCTCAGGCTTGTAGTGATCCTCCTGTTTTCAGCCTCCCCAGCACTGGGATTTCAGGCATGTGCCACCACGCCCAGACTCGGTGGCTGGCTCAGTGCACCTGAGGGCAGGGCCAGAGCATCATGTGGTGCTGGGGATTGAACCCTGGTCCCTGTGCTTGCCTAAGCAGGCACTTAATCTGCTGAGCTCTCTTGCTGGCCCTAGTATACTTAATTCTGATGACAGCTATAGTGTGTCAATGAACATCTCTGAGCATAGTGAATCAGTAGGGCTTCCAGCTTACTGGGTCCGCAGGTGACTCTGTGTTCCAGGCAAATCCCTTACCTTTATTTTTTACTCTTGTAAAAGAATTATGTATGCTTTGGTGGAATGGAAGGATCCTTTTCCTTGGTATTTTTGATTGTGTCAGGCGGTGTTTGGGGCTTTTGGGCACAGCTATCAATTATTAACCGAGTGAGGTTGTAGCCTTCGTTTCATAAATAAATACACGACCAGCCTAGAGAGCTTGTGTTTGTTTCCTGAGGCTGCACAGCCAGTGAGTGTCAGCCTTGCTCTCACGCCCAAGGGGATGGCAGTTACATATGTGTGTGTAGCTCTCTGTTGACCCACATGTGCCGTGCTGTGGTCAGAACCATGGTTATCTCCCAGTCTTTAGCTGCTGTCACTGAACTCCCTGCTGGGTTCCCAGCATTATGAGTGGAGGTTTCCTGCATGGGCATGTGGACTTGCCAAGGTCTTGCTCACATCCCGTAGGCAGCAGCACCCTGCTTTCCCGCACTGTTTGTGTTCTGCCCCTCTGCCTTTCTTTCGGATTCTTTGACTCCGCAGGGAAGCCTGCCATTGGTGTCCACCAACACTGGGCATAGTGGCGACTTTTCACGTTGCTCCGTGCACAGCTGAGAAGGGCATTTGAGGAGCCTGCTTTGGAACAGATCTGGACAAGTTTATCTCCAGGGGAAACATATTTCAAGTTGTGGCCTGTTTGTTTTTTACATGGCACGTGGACCTGACTTTTCTCTTGGCTATGCAACTCCACCAGTGTCTTCTGACGGCTTCAGCTTTCCTTTGCTTTGCCTTTGTTTTATTGTATTTTTCATGACTTGGTTTTCTTGGGTGTTGGTTGGGTACACCGCAGTGTTTGCAGATCAGTTCCATCTGGGGAGAATCACACCCATTGAAATTGGGAGCAAAGCAGTGTTCCAGTCCCCAGAAACTGACCCAAAGCCTAGATCAGGGGTGTCTGCTTCTGGCCTTCACCCATGGTGCCATTTTGGAATCTCTTGTTGGATCAGCTGTCATGGAGGTTTGCTTTTCACTATTAGCTTGCTTAGTGCCCTTGATTCACCATTAACATTCCATGCCTAGGTGTCTTTCCAGTCCTCATTAAATGACCCCTGTTAGAATTTATTCCATCATGTATGTGTGAATCATCTGATGGATGCTGATCTAGGTACCCCTGAGGATACCAAAATAGATTACACCTGAGGCCCACTTTTGGGGACCAAGTGCTCTTGAGAGGGGATTCATTACTTCCATCACTGACTATTACCCCTGACCAGGGGCCAGCACTTCTTTGGCGTTTGTATACTCAGGAGACAGTTGTGTTTTCCTTAGTGGAAAAATCACTGCATTCAGCGTTTTACAAGTCATTCTGTAATTATGGTTGCGATAGGTATCACAAAGAAAAGTCACCAACTGTGCTGCAGTACTAATCACTCTTTGCCTCTCTGACTTTCTCGTGAGGTTGTTATGTTTCCTTAAAGAAGAGGGGCACACCAGGTGGAGGTAGGAACAGGAGAGTGGGATGAGACACAGGTTCTCCTGCAGAAGCCAGAGGGTGTTCAGTGATAGCTCTAGTTTGGGGACTGAGAAACACAGGCATAGACATAGACGTAGACATACACATGGATGCAGACATAAGCAAATGCTTTGGGTTTCCTGCTAAGGTCTCGACAGTGTAAGAAATAGTTTCACAACGGCCATTTTAAGGCTGCATTCATTTCCTTTTGTGTGCATCTCAGGTATGTTCTTTATTAGACTCTGAGAGGCAAGAAGGGGCAGGTATAGGCAGCGGAGCTGCTTAGAGCTGTTCCACTTGTGTCTTTCTTTCTCTAGAGCCAGTACTCTAAAATCCCGCTTTCTATTTGCCAGGTGAGGGTGAGGTTCATGTTTTCCAATGTGCACTAAAGAATTCAATGGTGATTGGAAGCCCAGGTGTGGAAAATACATGGCAGGCTTGTTTTTGTCTGAAAAGACACATAGTTTACTTGGGTAGGTAGACGCAGTGTAATTACATGTCAGCAGAATGACATGTGTGAACCAGAAGCGTATGTACCACTCTGTGGGTATCCAGTTGAAGTATTTAACTCAGGATGGCAAGAATCAGTCCATATGATGTTTGAAAATCGTAGTTGAGAGGAGTAGTTTTCTTCCTTAATGATAGGCTTTTGCAGATAAAATTTAATTAATTGACTCACAACAATGCAGCTCAGTGATGTTTTCTGTATTTATGGAGTTGTGTTACTAACACCTACATCATTTTTAAAATACACTTGTTATCTCAAAAGAAGTCCTGTGCTTCTTGGTATTCATCCCTTATTTGTCCCCAAACTTCTTCCATCCTGTCTTAAGCAACCACTAGCCTACCTTTTCCTTTGTGAGTTTGCGGATTCCGGACATTTCACACAAATGGCATCGTGCAAGTGTATCTCTTGTCAGTGGTTGCTTTCACCGTGCATAGTATTTTCAGGGTTCATCCATGTCGATTAGGTTTTGGGTTGGTTTGGAATAGAAGGAAGAAAAGTTAATTAGTTTTTTATTGCTCATAAAATACTGGAGATGAGTTAATTTTATAAAGCAGAGAAAAATCTGTAGTGCACAGTTCAGGAATTTTGGGGAATCGTGTCCAGTGCTGCCCTTCGTGTGGTCAGAGCTACAAGTCAGCAAGTGATGTCACAAGAGACAGGGGGCACACATGTCTATGTCTGTATTTCTTCCTATGAAGCTATGAGGACAGCTTAGTGCTTCATGTTAGTATTCTGAAGTAGTCCTAACCACCTCTCAGAGTTCCCATTTCTGAACATAATCACTGGGTTAAATTTCTGCTGTATAAATACCTCACGATGAGGGTGAAATTCCGCACTAGAAGCCTTGGGGGGCACTCGAGCCACACCCAAGCAGGGTGGAAGTTCACCCTGGAAAGGTGGGCTAGAGTGAGTCACTGCATGTGCTTCCTAAGGAACTACGAACTAAGTATTGAGGTTAAAGGTTGGCTCTTTAGAGTGGGACCTATGGGGGATACTTTGGGAGGTGAAGATGACCATGTAATTCACGAGCAGACCACAGATTATGAGTAAGCTTTTCAAAGGTACAGCTGTTTGGAAATCCTTGTGCTATGTCCTTGGGGGGGGGCATCATCTGAATACAGATTGATACTGAAGGCGAGAAGGTCACTCAACTTGGGAGTAGAGAGCCAGGGGTGACATCAGGAGCACTGACATTATGAGTACTTTCTCCCCACACTCCAGCATCTCTTGCTATATATGCTTGTTAACTGGAAGAAGCACAAGTGATTTTTGTGTTTTTAAAATTATTACATGTGTGGGAAAAAGCAACTTTTATGGGTCATAGCTGTCAAGGTTTTTCCCTTGGGTATTGGACAGGCTGTTGACTTTTGTGGACTCTATAGGCCTTGTCGCATTATGAAGAATGAGACTCACTCTTGGCCCATTTGTTTGCCTCTGCACCACTCTCTAGAGCTGCCCTACAGTTTTCCATTGTTTTCATTTCTTTTAGTGTTGTAGCTTTGAGTGTGTTTCATATACTCATTTGACAGACTCCAGCCTATCCAATGGAAGCCAAAGGTCCCCCAAGGGTATTTGGCCTCTCTTTGCATCTTTGTGAGCCCAGGGAAATTCCTCATTGCTTGTTTCTGTGCCGCTCATGCCACAAGCTTTTGCAAGAGGAAGGGTTTTGAATATTATGTGGTCTAAAGGTTAGTAAGTTAAGGATCAGCGGTTTACGAGGCTCCTGAAAATGTTTGCACAATTCTCCGTGTTTATGCTCATGTGCTTTTTTTTTCTACTCATGAGATTTGCAAATGTTGTGTTTTTTGTAAGGAGAAAGAACCAACTGTCTACTTTTATTGAACATTTCTTGAGTTTTTGTACTAGGCCATGAACAAGCCTCTTCCAAGCACTGTATGAGTGTCACTTCATGCAGGCTTTACAGGTCATCTCCATAAATTAAGAAACTGAGTCTCACTACAGTCACCTTGACACGCTCAAGGCCATGAGGCTGGTACAGAAGCTGGATGGGACTCTGGCTTGTGCCGCCTCGGGCCTGCGCCTTCTGGTGCATTCCTGCCCTGCACGCCCTGTGCACTACTCAGTCCTTTTCTGGGTCAAGAGCTGATTGACTCTCGGCTTGTAAGTGAACAAGAGAAGCTCAGAAGAAACACATCCTGTGATTAAAGACACACTGCTACCAACATGTGACAGTTAGACCAACAACTCACAGGCAGATCACGAGGCTTTAAAGCGTTCATTCAAAATTAAGTAAAAATGCTCTTTGACCTTTGCTTCAGTCTCTAGCTTGCTTCCTTCTTCTCATCCCTTCTTGTCTCTTTTCGCTCTTTTTTTCTCCTATTCCCCCTTCTTTCTACTTTTCCTTTTTTCTTCAGCAAGCATTATGGAGCACTTACCCCTACCTCAGCTAAGATTGGTAATATAAAGCTGTGATATTACTAAAATGGCATTGTGGGCCATGGGTGTGGGCAGCATCCCACCCTGGCCAGGGCCTCTTTGTCCTAGAAGGTTCTCCATCTCCATGGAGATGTCACATGTCCTTGGAAAAGCCAAGGACCTGAGGCCTGAGCCTCCCTCGGGTGCATAGAATTTGGCAGCCTAGTTTCAGATTTTGGAGGATTTTTGTACTTGGTTGCAGTAGGTAACACTGAATGGAGCTTTATTTTTATGTGGGTAGCAGGTAGGATGAGAGCTTAGGGAGCTTTTCAGTTTCGAGAAACGTTTTTAGTTTTAAGATGGAACTTAGAGGAAAGGTCAAGTTTGGATCTGTCAGGATATAATAAAAGCAAAGCACTGGATGGGATGGCTCGGCAAAGTTTTGAAGGGAGAATAAAACGGCTATTTCTCTGTTCTTTCAAGAATCTGTCACCTAGTCACGTTCTGGTGTCAGGATTGCCCTTATTAATTGCTACCGTCACGTGATCACCTTTGGTGCTGTGGTGGGAACTGAAGGGACGGAGTACAATGCATGTGGCATGGGGCTAGCCTTGGCTTTGCTGTTTGCTTGATTGATTGATTTTCATTCAGCATCAAATTTCTAGTCTGTACAAAGGGATGAAGAAGAATGTCTGCCCTGCGTCACAGTGGTGTTCCCACTTTAACCATGAGTAATGTCCGCTCCAAGTCTTCTTAGGGATAATTTCTGTCCCCTGTTTTCCACTGAGTCATACTAGTGTTTCACTTGTACTTTTAACCTTGATTATTTTAGGATTTAGAATGAATTACTAATTCTTTTTTAACACATTAAGATTTTATGAGAATTCTGTTTCAGACCCAACTGTGTTCTGTTCTGGTTCTTTTGCACTCTCTCTTTACCCTGTTGTGGTGCGTTTGTTCCTAGACATAATCAAAGATGACACTCAACACGGAGCACACGTCGCATTAGGGACAATTTAGTAAGTTCATTTCATTGTGCTGAATGTAGGCCTCGTGGACACATAGATCCCATTGTAATAGATTGCTGTGCTAGTATCCTGGCGTTTTTCTGTGCCTTACTATCTGCTTAGCATCTTATGCCAAATAATGGTCAGATTTCATTGCTGTATATATTTTTTGTCTTTACAGTTGGCCGAGACCCTTTAATTATATAACATCAAAGGAACAATGATGGGAATTTTCAGCGATGTGTGGGACCCGTGTCCAGAATCTCGGTTTCTGGGCTCACCACCTCTCAGGTTCCTCTTGCCCTTTTAGCCCGTCCTTGACCAACTACGGGTGTCTTTCTGATGGTATTTAGTCATCATAATGGATGCAGAACAGTGTCCTGCCTGCCTTCCACTTAACTTAGCGTTTAAGTTTCAGTGTTGCCACGTATTCTAATTTACTTTGCCATGTATTGTGGATACGTTATTTGTGCTTTCCACTAGATTTATATGTAAGTCAGGTTCTGAGGAGTAGGATGCTTGGTCAGGGGACACTTGCACTAAGCACCAGCATTACATTTCCAAAGCGACATTAGTCAGTGACTGTATTGCCGGCAAAGTGTTATGAGAACAGAGCATTCATTTCATAAATCCCTTTCAGTAGAAGAAACAACTGAGTATTATTTATGTTTTTAGTTTTAGTAAGCGTAACATTCATCTTGCTCAAAATGGTCTCTGTCTCTTGTCTGTCTCTCTGTCTCTCTGTCTGTCTGGAATTGATCCCAAGGCTTTTACACTTCGCTGCCCCCCCCCCTTTTTT
>NDGM011006499.1:0-14351 GCA_002564305.1 Octomys mimax
ACTACTAGATCGCACTCATAGTGATCTGCCTGTTTACAGCCTCCCAAGAGCTGGGATTACAGGCGCACGACACTACACTTAGTCTAAACCTCTAAACTTTTAATTTTTGGTACTGGGAATTGAACTTAGGGCCTCATGTTAACCAGTCAGGCAGTGTACCACTGAGCTACATCCCAGACCCTAGAATTTTCAAGTTGACACAATGTATCAACCATTATATTATTATAGAGCAAGCCCTAGGGCACGTCCTCTACACCCTGGGACATAGAACTACTGAGTTAGTTAAGCATCTAAATTTCTCAAGCTGGCAATATGACTTTTACAATGCATTATTTTCAATAATGGGGTTTTGGTAGAAATTGCATTGAATCTGTAGTTTAGTTTTGGTAGTATTGTCTTACAATATTGTCTTACCTTCTTTGACTAGGGTTGTAATTTCACTTATTTATGTCTTCTTTAACTGCTTGTGGCAATTCTTTGTAGATTTCAGTGCACAAGTCTTTCACACTCTTGGTCAATTTTATTCCTAAGTACTTTTGTTTTGTTTACATTGCTGGGGATCGAATCAAAGGCCTTGCACACACTCACAGGTGCTCTCCACCACTGGGTTATCTCCCGGCCCCCTAAGTATTTTATTCTTAATGCTGTTACAAGTGAAATTATTTCTTAATTTCTTTTTGGATTATTCACCATTAGTGTCTAGAAATGTTGATTCTTGTGTGCTGATTTTGGACCTTGTAATGTTGCTTAATTTTACACTATGTTCATTGATTTTTTGACTATTCTTATAAGTTGAAAATGGGAGTGCCAGACAGTACTGTAAATCATACATTTTTGCCTTGCCCCCTAAATATCCCAATCACTCAGTAGTCCAAAGATTTTCCAGCTCATAATTCAACTTGCAGTTAGGGGCCCAAGAGGCCATGTTCCAGGGTGGTTCTTTCACCACCATTACTAGGCTCTTCACAGGGCTTTTCATAAAGGTTTGTTTTCTTCTAGGTCTCTGCACTGGGTTCCACTTTTATTTGCTTGTTACTAGCCTTGTGTCTGTGTAGAATACTTAACTTCAATGAACTTGAGCTTCTTTGTTGTCAAATAAGAACATCTATATATCTCTTAATGTCTTTCTCCATGCTGACCACCCTATGCTGGATTATCTACCCAAGTTCAATTTTCATTAGAGTACATGTTGATTGAGGCATAGTTGATCATTTGCTAAACAGTTCAGTTTTTATTCCAGAGAAACACCTATGGTACAGAGTGCGTACAAAAAAGGTTTGCATTGTATGAATTATTTTCCCATTTGAAACCCAGAATCTCACTCAAATGGCTTTCCAACCCATATTGTACTGAAGTATCCTGTTTGTTCCATTAACTATTCACAGAGTCAACTGGGGAACCGTTGTTATTAATTTCAATGGAAAGCTAAAATGCAGTTCATTTTCTATAATTGCAGGCCCACAGTCTAAAGAGCCAGTGAAAGCTTTTAATCTGAGACATTTTTAGAGGAGTATGATCAGAATTACATTGAACATCTTTTGAAGGTGCATAATTATCAAAACCTCAATGACACTGACATTCAAAGAGCCCTATACCTTAGATGCTAAACTCACATGCAGGGAACAGACAAATTACTGTCTTAGTGACTCATGGATGGAGAAATGGGCATGGAGAAGGTCAACACTGCTTGTACACCTTGCTTTTCTATTGTATTCCAGCTGTGTGGTCTTCATGGATACCCCTGGGAGGGAGATATGCCCATTTCCTCCTCTGTGTAAGGTTCTGGTGGCCTGGGATCCCACACTGACACTTGCAGTGGGAACCACCCCTACAAACACTGGGAAGCCTTGTGGCCCTTCCATCTGATCATCAAAGGGCACTAGACTGTGACACAGCTGACCTAGGTACTGACCACTGGTCATTACACCAGCTTCTGGGGCCTGATGCTCAGCTGCTCCAGTCTGCAGGGGGAAAGTAACCTGTATATTTACTGTCTTCTTCCAGAACACTAGTGTCACAGTGTGTGGTCAGAGCTGTCCTCCACTGGTCACAGTTCTGTTAGACAGGAAATCTTCTCTTTTTCCAAAGGAGAAAGGATAGCAACAGGACGCATGGTGAATGACAGTGCCCCAGAGCAGTGACAATGAGCCACCCCACCCTCAGGAACATTTCACATCACTGTCACTGTGACTCTGGCCGGTGGCCGAAGAGTGTGAGGAATCCCATGCAGGAGAGCACATCCACTTTCATTCAAAATCAAGGAGTGTGCTATAAACACGCTCAGCAAGCAGACTCCATAAAGAAGGCAGCATACAGGAACAGGCACGAGCAGCCTGTCTTGTTTGGCCACTGGCACTCTGATGGATCGAGATTGGCAGCCTCATTCACTGTGGTTGTCAAAGTAACACATTCTGAAGGAGGTGAGACTGGTCATCCCCACAGAGGGTGATCCTGAGAGATGGTGGTCAGGGAGCCCTTGTGTCTGCATTTTCTCACAGCATGTTGCATATTATCATTCATGTGTGCCTGGACTTCAGGATTTCAATTTTATGTTAACTAAAGTAGACTTTACATAGGTGGCTTAAAGGGATTGCTGAAAAGAAACTTCAGGTGGCTGATATTGGTAATGGAAGCACAGTGAACAGAGACAATGTGGTGGAAATGCTGCATGCCCTAGGAAGAATCCTGTGTCAGCCACCATGACCGAACTCTGATAGCTCCTAAGACCTGATAATCATAGGCCACCCAGCATTCATTTCAAAGCTACAAGTCTGCCTTTTTAAGGAAAAGACTGTTTTGACAGTTGAATGACAACATGAGTGTTTTGTTCAGAGAAACTGTATGCTATTAGGAAAGCACTTTGAAAATGGAATGTTTGGAAATGTTATTCTTGTGGCATTTTTGTCGTCAAAAAGATTGTAACTGCAGTTGTAACCTATGAACTCTTATGAGTGCGTACTTAAAAGTTGGAATTGAATTTTCTCTTTACTATATATGAAAATATACAAATCTTAGTGTTCTGAATGTCAAAAATAATTATTGATGACTAGAATGTAAGAACTGATGGATAGCATAGAATATGCATGTATACTAGCTAAATTTTAAACCTTTGAGCCAGGTGGTCATGCCTGTAATGCCAGATACTTGGGAGACTGGGGCAGAAGGTCATAGTTTACAGTCAGCCTGGCAACTCAGCAAGATTCTATTTCAGGGCTAGGGATATAGCTCAGCAGCACAGCACCTGCATGGCAAATGCAAGGTCCTGAGTTTGATTCCCAGTGCCACCAAAAAAAAAAAAAAAGACTTTTGAAAAGGACTGCCTGGGTTCAATCTGTAATACTGGCAAAAAGCAAACAATCAAACAAACAAACCAGAAACACTTTTATATAATTAGTAGGTGGACACAAAAAGTATGCATGACTGGTGAGCCTCTCCACAAGGTTCACATTTCATGGGGAGTGACCAGTTTTAGGAAGGGATCTTACTTGGCTATGACAGCTATAAAGCAACTACCAACATAAATAAAATTCCACAACCAGTCTAAACCCTGTGTCCCCAAATACAAAGTCAAGGTTTAAAAAGGAACAATGCATATCCAATTACATTTCCATAGGTAAAAATGAGGCTGGGTCTAATACTGCAAGCACATTCACTCTTTCACCCAAAGGGGTTCATCTGTACTGTGGCTTTGGAAGAAATGAGCTAGTAACTGGTTGAGCAACCAAGCTACGCCAAGGCTGAAGGACTTTGAGTGCTTGAGTTGCTGTGGTTGTTGAAGAGAGAGAGAGAAGGGAGGGAAGAGGGGAAGAGGGGGAGGACAGGAGGGAAGGGAAGAGGGGAGCAGAGACAAAGGGGGAAGACATCAAGATCAATATGTAATAGGTTGAGTTAACCCAGTATCGGCCTTTGACTAAACATTTCTAAATGATCACCATATCTACACACACAGCTGGGCACAATCTGATGCAAAGGTTAAAACAGCAAGACAAAAATAATAATGAGTGTATTGCCAAGCTTTTAGTCCCATTTTAGTCACCTGAGTGAAGAGTTAGTATTTAGTAGAAGTGGTCTTAAGTCCCTGGGAAGTAACCCAGGCAGATGTTAAAACACACGTATTAGATATGTCATCTATAGCAAAGCTACTGGGAAACTCAGCATGTGTTGCCCATCTATGTGACCTCCAGGATAAGCGCTTTTTAAGTTTGTTTTTGTAGTACTGGGGATTGAACTCAAGACCTTGTGCTTGCCAGGCAAGTGCTTATTCTACTGAGGCTTTTTAAATTTTTAAAAAATCTTTCATTTATTTATTTGGTACAGGGTCTTGCTATGCAGCTCAGACTCGCAGTGATCCTCCTATCTCAGCCTCCCCAGTGCTGGGATTATAGGAATGCACCACCATGCCTGGTTTTTGGGGCCAGCACGGCATGTCTTCCAGGGCCAGCATGGCATGTAGTACCAGGGATGAAACCCACATCCTTGAGCTTGCCAGTCAGGTGCTTAGACCCCCCCCAAGCTATCTCCCCGCTCCTCAGAATAAGTGCTTTTAAGTTGACCAAGAGCAAGTGAAGCCAGAGGACTTATTTAGGGTCTTTTCTTGGCAACAGTATCTCATTTCATGCAAACATTTGCTTCTGTGGTTTAATTCAGATGTCATGACAGGCTTGTGGAAACATGCCATTCTACAAATGATCAAGTTTACTGTGCCTAGCGGTCTCTCCTCCCAGTTCCATCACTGTCCTGCCTGCCGGTGCTTGATCATACATATCTATCTATATCATCTATACACATACACATTTCTATATGGGGGATCAGATGCCCAGAATTCCTTCCCGAGGCTGTGGGTAAATGACCTGTGAAGACAAGCTGGTGTCTTTCTAGCCTTTCCTCCAGGTGCACTTGTGTCACTAGTGGCCACTCTATCTTCCTTGCCTTTTCTGTCTTCTCTGCGCTGTTAGTGGGCAGAATACTGGCCAAGTGCCTGGGGTGAGTGAGAGTGGAAGAGGCTGTTCTGGACAGAGATGGGCCTGGTGGGACAACAGGTCCACCCAGGATAAACAGGGCCCAGAAAAGCTCCTGAGACCCTGACTAAAGCAGCTGGTACATCACCTGCCAAGGTCAGACACTTATTGCAGGACTGCAGAAGTTTGAACATGCAACGCCCTAGCCCTGTCCTCAAGGAGCTTGAAGAGCAGCCAGAAGGGAAGGAAGGCTTCCCAGTGGAAGCTAGAGTACAGGGAAGAGAAACCCAGGTGGACATGCTTCCTATTGGCACTCCTATCTAGTCACTGCCTCATTCATCGAAGGGAAAGCCTTATGGGTGTGGCTGTACCAACCCTGCCCAACCCATGGAGTTTACAGTTGGAGAGGCAGTGACAAGCCCAGGACAGCAAAGCTTTTCTCAGTGCTATCTGACCTGCAGGGACTGGGTGCACATATGGGCATGTAAAGTCTTATACTGGCATTTCTAAGAACCCCTCTCCTGCATTTACTTCCTGGATGCAGGAAATCTCATTTTTAAGATCACGTGAAAACAACAGTTCACCGGGCACTGTTCTTATCAGGAGGTAGCTGCACACAAATTAGGGCTGGGACAGATCAGAAATTCTTTCCAAGGTGCAGCAACTTTCCAGGGAGGGGCTGCTTTGCCTGCAGTGTCCCACAGGGACATTATTTCAGTTTTTCCTCTGCTGCCTACCCACGTCAGGTGGTGACATATGGATTATAACAAATAGGGAGGCAGAGGTCCAACAGGAAGACAAAAGCAAAGGCAGACTGCAAATCATCCAGTGGACTACAGAGTCCTTGTCCTGTGCTCCACAGAAGAAATGGAGTCTTCAAGTGGCCATGAGATTAAACATGAAAAAGAATATGGCATGGTGGGTTTGGAGCCTGAGACTCAAATGGTCCCACCCAACTCTGGAATTCACCCTCTGCGCGTCTGCTGTGATTACAAAACAGGAACATTACAGTCCTCACTTAGAAGCTTGTTGTGTGGAACAAATGGGTATGCGCAGGTGAACAATGCCTGGCACACAGTCAAACCCCTCCTTTTTTTTTTTTTTAAGGTCAGGCTGGCCTCAAACTCACAGTGATCCTCCTGCTTCAGGCTCCTGAGTGCTGGGATTATACGTGTGTGCTACTCGTCAACCTTGAATAACTGTTAACTGTTGGAATCTCACTTCACTACTGGTACCAAAGCCCAAAATAGTTTGTTTAGATTGAGACACCACATTTCTAGATTTCTCTTTTATTGAATTTCAATGGTAAGTTCATGTCTGGATCCTGAGGTATACTTAAGGCCACAGAGCCAAGAGCAAGAATTGTGAGACAAGACCTCTGAGGAAGTTTCTCTGGTTAGAGATTAAAACAAGAAACTTGACAGTAAACAACTTAGGGTTGGAGATATATGCTCAGCAGCACAAGTGCCTGCCTGGCAAGCATAAGGTCCTGAGTTTGATTCCCAGTACATAAAAAAATAAAAAAGAAAAGAAATAGCTCAGATAAAAATGTTGGGGTGAAACTAGCTGGTTTAACTCTGTGAACTAAGACTGCTGACCTTATTTAAAGTCAAGGACAAGAGTAAATCAGAACAGATTTAGTACAGTTGATAACCTTGCAAAATTCCTAGTCAGTAGAACTTTAACTGGGCCTCTCCAAAGGTCAGGCAGAGTACAAACACATGATCATGCATCTGCAGGCTCTGCAGCCAAGGAACCAACCACAGCTAGAAAATATATATACACTGAACATGTACACTTTCTTCTACCATTTCTTAAACCAGACAGACCAACTATTTAACTTAAGAGATGATGATTTATACAGGAGGATGTATATAAGTCTAATGAAAATATTATACCATTTTATACAAGGGACTTCAGCATCATGCCGTTTGGAACTCAGGGGTAAGTTTTGGAACCCAACCTCTGAGAGACAATTGTCTTTACTTTTCCTTTATGACTTACAGCATGGACTTCCCAAAGGGCAGAGCTATCCTTGTTTTCATGTTTGTTGAATGAATCCTGAATCTGGCACAGTATTCCTTAGGCAGAAGGCAGATACAAGGGTGTGGTAGCACCTACTTATAATCCCAACACTGTGGGAGGTTGAGGCAGGAGGACTCCAAGTTCAAGGCCAGCCTGGGCAATTTACTGACTACAAGACCATGTCTCAAAGTGGAAACTAAAAGAGCTGGGGATGTAACTTGGTGCAAAGGCCCTGGGTTCCATCTCCAGTAAACCTCCTCCTCCTCTTCTTCACAAGGAAGTCATGGGAAGCAACTAAACTCTTCTATTTCAGGCTGGACAGTATGACCAGGATACTGATGAAAGGGAGGGAGCCAGAATCCTGTGGTCAGTAGTGGGTGGAACAGGTTGGTGAGTTTCCATCACTGCTGTGTATTTTTTCCAGGTGAGAGAGCCACTTCACCAAAACTCAAGTGATTTGCATTTATCAAAGGAGAAAAATCTACTCCAAAAGTTGCTCATAAAATTATGAGGACATGAAAAATTGGTAAAGAATGCAATACTTGTGGAGGTTGTTAGACAAATGGCATCGTTTTTGTGTTAGTCACTGGTCACTTGTTCTCCTTAACATGTACAGAAAATAAAATAAGCCACTCTGCTTAGAAATTATGCCAAAATAAACAAAAGTGAGTAACGTTCTTTTTCTCATATGGACTCATCTACCAACATCAAGCTAGAGGGGTCAGACTGGCCCTCTTCTCATTTCTGAACATCTTCATAGGTTTATCACCATTATAGTATTTCTCTTAGGGGAAGTGCAAATGTTTCCTGTCTTCCCCGTTCCCTTACTGTCACCCCTTCACCCTTCACCCTCTGTGGTGCTGCCTGGCTCCACCTCTGCACAAGGAACCCAGAGAACGATCCTCATCCTTACTCAGGGCTTCTTGGCAGCAGCCTTCCCTGCAGAAATGAAGCCAGTGGGTCAGAGAAACACATGCCACGTTACAGGCACGATTAGGTTGGGCACCCAGACCCTAAGGGAGCCACCAGATGCTGAGGGCGCAGACAGGCCAGGCTGTAGCCAGGCTCAGCTGTGATGGAAACAGGCATGGAGGGAGGCCTGGAGCACTGTGGGTGCCAGGCAGCCTTGATGTAGCTGGCATTTGGGCTGGACTTGGATGCTTAAGAAAGGATTGAAGGGCTAGGGTGAGACCAGAGAATCAGGACCAGGTGTTCCTGGAAAAGGACAGAAAGTACAAAAGTCTGGTTGCCAGAAAAGATGGAGTCTGGGGAGTGCTTGTCACTTGTGTGACTAAAGGTGCCTGAGAGAACCTGCTGGTTAATTTGTCATGTTTCAGAAAGCACCTTCAATACCAGGAGTGAACAAAAGTTTGGGTTCCAAGGAATCGCAACAGTAGCTTTAACAATCAACTTTGTTCCATTCTAGATCATTTCCAGCAGAGAGTAACTCTAGCCAGGATCTCTGTGTATCCATAGCTAATGCCTATTCATTTGGTCTAAGGCATCAGCTAAGGTACACAGTCTATTAGAACAACTTGGCAAAGTATTGTTATTCCCATTTTACACAGGAGAAAAATGAGGGCCAGAGAGTTTGCACACGTTGACCCAGTTCCGTCTGGATAAGCAGCAGGGTGCTCATGCACACCTGATGGCTTTTGTGTGCTGCGCAGCTGCTCTACATCTGGATCACCTGGGCACCAACATGTTTGTGTCTCACAACAGAGGGAAAAAGGAGGCTCTTGAAAGCAGGATGAGCAGCTCAGACCCATCATGCCCTGGCTGCCTATAGCAAGGGGTCACCTGTGAATGGTCAGGCATGCTCCAACACACACTCACACATCACACTGCAACATTCCAGAGAATTCTGTTCTGCTTGGGAGCCGCCCACACAGGCCTGGCCTGGCTCCTTTTCTCTCCCACCCAGTGGTTCCTTCCCACCCCATGCTCTCCATTCCCTGCCCTTGCTTTCTTCACTGCATTTACTGCCATTTGAAATTGTATTATTTCTTCATTTCTATGGCCAATCATGCTTTCTCTTTAGGATCCAAGTTCTGATATGGAAACAATTTTTGCAAATTCACAGATTTTAAGCTCCTTGTACAATATCTGGCACATAGTAGATAAGTACTATAATATTTGAGTAAAGACAAATTACGCTTTGTGTGCCCTGCTTAATGTTTAAATATTAAAAGTAACAAATGAAGAGATACCTTTCTCTGCACAGTTTTTATACTCTAACTGGAAAGAGGGACATGGAAATATTATTACTGAAGAAACACTATACTTACAAGACACGGCTACCTGTGGAGAAACTTGGGATGAGACTAATGACGTCCTGCATTCAAGCATGAGGATGGACGACATTATAGAAATGATTTCTGTGCCAGAAAAAGAGGCTCCAGTTCTAACACTTCATGATTTAAGGTCAATGGTAGAAATGACTATTCAGGAACAGGACATACCCATCACAATGACTTTCAGACATGGGAAATGACAACAGCTCATCATCAATTGCCCTCAGGGGTTTGCTATGGAAAGCACCCTCTACCTGCCCCAAGGTGCCGCTTGCCTTGGCACAAGGTTCAGGATCATTAGGGGGCCTAAGGCATGGAGGAAGAGATGGGCACAGAGAGGAGCAAACCTATGATTCTGCTCTGGTGGATCTGTCCCCAGGGCTGGAGCTGCCCTGCATACACATCCTAAGACTTTCTGAAATACGGAAGCTCTAGAGTAGGTAGGATAAGAGACAGCTTTTCACTAAAATCCTGGTAATGTAACTTTTAATTTTCACAGCTGCCTCCACTCTCTCAACTTTGACATCAGACAACTGCTGCTTCTGTCAGAGTCTAAGCAATAGATATTTCTGACTTAACAGCTCTTGGTTGGTCTTTCAGCAATGCAAAGGAGGGGCAATGATTGGTTCTCCCTTAAATGGAAATCCTATGAAGAAGTTGAACACTGGCACATTTGCACTAAGAGATCTGACAGAGCCCGAACAGAAACAGTTTTTAACACTCAGCCATGCAGCTGCAGCCACCTTCTTGGGTGGGAAGAAGCCATGCTCTCTGCCATCGGCAGGGATATTAGCTCTCCAAGTCTTTCATTCTGGCATGTGATTACAGTTTTAGCATCTCTTACTTAGTTACCTTCTAGCTATGAGGCACTGTGCTTACATGTACAACTTCACTTCTACAGCTTTTTTGTGTTGCCATAGAAATTCACTGGTAGTGTAAATGCAACAGATTTACACCATAAAATGGCAAGAGCTTTCTCATCACTCCAAGGAGTCAAATCCTTTCTTCAGCAAGCAGAAAAAAAAGAGACTGAAGAAAAAAACATTGATTTATGAATTCCTACTCTGTGGACTGTGTTCACTGCATTGGCGTCATCTGTACAGTTTTGTTCACCACTAAGTGTGGACAAAAATTTAAATGATGACATTGAGTGAAGAAGTGAGCCACAGTCTATCACTACCTTGTGTACAAAGTAGGAGAGTGATAAATCTTGTTTAAATGACTGAGTGGGAAAGAAGCCCACAGGTCACCTGAAACTAAATTTCTGCATGGGCTTAAATACCCAACCTTTACTTTTAATATACTGACCCAAAACCCCTACTGTTTGAAGTAACAAATGAATTTTAACTTGGTTTAAACTCTTCAAACTCTAAATCAGTTAAGTTTGGATTCATGGGGCGCTACTGTTTTATAATATGGGTACTAGGCATATTGAATTGGGTGAAGTACCCTTCAAAGCTAAAATTCTTATGTGCGAACTCTTAAGTTGTTTTTAACCATGCATTTGTCCAACTAAAGCTTCAAACTTTTCAGGAATCATAAAGCAACAACAGCCCACTTTCATACACAAAAGAATGGACATCAAGTTTTGAAGCTGGATCAGTAAAATCAGCTGGCCTCAGGGTTGTGAGACAAGGACAGAGAGGGAGGTTCAGCTATTTGAAACCTTGTAGTCATACTGCAGAGTACCTCGAGCAAACTAAACCATGGAAATCTGCTCTAAGTTTCTCCCAAAGGCCCAAATATTCAAGGCCTTGTTCCCAGCATGTGGCACTACTGGAGGTTCTAGGTCCTTGGGGGTTGCCTTGAGGGAGACTGGTCTTTTCCTGTTTTGGTTTCTGACTAACAAGAGGTGAGCAGCTCTGTCTACTGCACGCTCCCTATCCATATGCTGCCTTGCTATAGGTCCAAAAGCAATGGGACTGACTGGGGACTGAAACCATGAACAGAAATAAGCTTTCCTCTTTTTGCCTATCTCAGGTATTTTGTTGCAGCGACAAAGAGCTATTATCTTTGCCTTGTGGTCTTTCACATGAAAGCATGCCGATTTACAGTGCAAGTTGCACTGACTCTAGAAAATTTGGTGATGATGATCTCTGCTGAATTGCCCTTCTCTCTCTACTGGAAAGTTAAGAAACAGAAATAAACACCCAAAAACTGTACCAGTGATGCCCAAAGGTTAGACTTTGGCAAGACTATGATGATGGGGCAACAGCCCAAGCTTCCTGGACTGCATCATTAGTGCTCAGATTATCTGAGTCAATATTGTCACTAGCTCCACGCTGGCCTTCCGTTTTCCAAAGGTTGTTTGTGGTATGTTATTTTTATGCTTGTTTTAGTTAATTTTCTCGTTGCTGAGACAAAATACCCAACACCCCCAAGATAAGGGAGAAAAGGTTTATTTAGCTCACAGTTTGTGGAGATTTCAGTCCATAACTGGCTGGCTCCAAGGCAGGGTGGCATGGCCCAGGGGCACTGCAGAGGAGAAACAGTTCATGGCAAGCAGAAGACAGCAAAAGCAAGGGACAACCACAGCTCTTTCTATTCTTTATATCATATCCAGGCTACTGGGATTAGGGCAGTGCCAAACCAATCTGGGCTGATTTAGTAATCACCCACTCTTAATCCTAGCAATGTACCACGAATCAATCATACACTCTAGATTCAGCCACCTCTGAAAAAGCCCCACCTATGACTGCATGAGGCTTTGTGTGGACATCAACTATCATGAACTGTGCTTGAGTCAGTTTTTCTTTCACATAGATCAGGAATCACTCCATTCAAACACTGTATAACACAGTTCTAGTGGTAGTGGCTAACTTCAGAAGAGAACTGGAGAAATGACAGCCACCATACCAGCCTGTAGTGTTTGAAGTATGACACAGAAAGAGGGCACAGTAACTGGGCAAGTTGAGACTTTATGAACAGGCATGAAAAAAATTGAAGGGTAACTCGTATGTGAGCAGAAACAAATCCACAAGTCAGTGGCAGGAAACACGGCAGAGAGAAGCAGAGCAAATTGGACGCACAACCTAAGGTGGAGGAAACAGTGCAACAGTCAAAATAATGTAAGTAGTCAACCTCTGACAAACGAAGATATTCTATAATAAAGCTTCTGTTTGTATGGCTTTTATACATTTGTCAACAGTACAATGAGAACATTTATCATATCATTAGGAAGTTGAAGAGAAATAATAAATGGAGAGAAGATATTAATAGCACATATAATCTACCAGACACAACACTGGAATAAAGAATCTCTATAAATGAAGGGAAATACAACTAGCTCATGAGAAAATGGCTGCCTGACTACCAGTAACCAGAGGGAAGCAAAATGAAACCATCACGAGATGCCACTTCATCCCCTTCAGTCTGACAAAATCAGTCAGATTGACAGCGTATGTCCTGGATATCAGGATAATGGCGTTTTAACCTTCCTCCTACATGGCCACAAGAAAAATCGGCAAATCCTGATAGAAGGCAACCCACAATATATCTATACATATCAGCACTCACCAGCATTGTACTGTCAAGGTGTTTATCAGCAAAGAAAATCTGAGAAAGCGGCCTAAGTAGAGCCTAAGGAACCATGATGATGAAATGGAATATATAGTCCTAGAACAGAAAAAGGACATGAGGCCTAGATTTTCTCTCTGGAATAACTTGAGCTCTCAGGAAGTAAAGAATCTGACATTTATAATCAAGTGTACATTTAAAGTGTGTGTGTCATGCTGAGATGGGGCCAAGGCCTCAGATATGCTAAAATGTGCTCTAGTGTTGAGCTACAACCAAGCCCCTACTGTGTAGTTTAAAAAAAAAATGACTACAGGTGAGGTAGCTAAACAACTACGTGGCAAGTATTTTCTTGTATTCTAGCATCTGATGGAATGAAAGCTAATGAAAAGGCAAATGCTTGGGAAAATATAGTTCAGCTTTGGAGGTGTTGAGATTTGGGCCTTAAACGCAAGGGGATGTTCAGGCCACAGGGCATCAGTGGTAGTCTAAATTGCAAGGTGGCAGTCAAAGATGGTACTTAAAACTATGACAATAATTAGATAGCAAGTGATGGACCAGAACTCATACAAATATAAAGGCCTACTGCAGTTTATCAGGAAGGAGAAGAGAGATCAGTCAAGTTATGCCTCCAAACATGAGAGCAGCACAAACCTACAGAGAAGGTTTCCCTTCGAGGAAAGACTATAAGCATATGCTGGAGGCAGGAACTAGGATGGGGCGGGGTCTGAGGACCCTAGTGGAGCCATCTGCATACTAGAGTTAGAGCACAAAGCCTATAGCTTGAGTTTAGCTGATTAGGAACATAAAAGGCAACTGTATGTACTATATATGTGTTCCTGAGGATCTAGGAGGGTCTCTAGCATGCTAGGCAAGCATTTTACCCCTAAGCTACACCCTAGAGCTTCTTTTCACTAATTTTTTTAAGAATAGGTAATTTTTTTTTTTTTTAAATGCACAAGTAATGATCAAGGCAACAGGAAAAACAAAGTACAATGGGACTACCTGACTTGGCAAATGGTATGCCGGTGTAGAGGGAAAGGGAACAGTAACATTCAACTGGAATAACCAGGCGAGCCACTTGGTAATTTAAAATTACCTAGTAGTCACATTAGAAAAAGTAAAAACAAACAAACAAAAACCTGGTGAAGTTCTTTTCAAGAGTATCTTTCCTATGACCCAATATATCCAAGATATTCTACATGTTTCCACATATAGCACAGGTCACATTTCAGGGGCTCACTGGCCAATGCAGATCTAGAGGTAAAATGTTAGAGTCATTATTAACTCTATCATACATGTTCTGCCTACAGGAAAGAGAGTAAGAAGGTGGATTTGGGACCCTGACATTTCAATCTTGGTATACTGAAAGTATAGTAGTACTATATGATGAACAAAAATAAAGATCACAGGTCAATGTGCTTTTCAAGAAAAGACATGCTACTGTTATGGAAAGGTGACTTTTATTTCCATCCTGAATGATTATCACACCATTATCTAAACACATCTGAAAAAAATCCTGAAATAATTTAAACAGAAGGCACAGAACAAATCAAAATAG
>NDGM011006512.1:0-11470 GCA_002564305.1 Octomys mimax
TTCGTCAATCGAGATTAGTCTTACGCTCCAGGGGCTACAAACCTACTAAAAAGATTAAGGCCAGTTTAGCGTCAGGCTCCCCGGCTCAGTCAGACCAATCATGATTTCAAACTTAGCTTCTTCTTATGATCGTGAACTAGCTAGTTTCCCGGCTTGAACCTGTTTATCTCCAAAACAAGTATTAGTAATTCTACAGAATTACGTTGAGTATCCAGCTAATGCGAGTAAAACACTTAGCCACGTGCCTGGAAGTGTTTAAGAATTGTTTGAGCCATTACAACCTACTGCTGTTTTCCGCTCTTTAAGCTCCTTTCGGGAGAAGGTAAGAGGAGTACGTGTCGCAAGAAAGCAGTCGTTTTCGCTTTAAAAATCAGAGCGGACCCGGGAGTCAGCTTCCGCGCACCTTTTCCAAATTTTCCAATCACCGCATGGCGTTTTATGCAGGAGGTCTATGATTGGATAATCTACACCAATTAGAGGTTGAAGTGGGAGTTTCCTGGAGCATAGCTCCGCCCCTGAGCAAGCCCTGCCCAAAGCCCGGTCGGCGCCGTTGCTATGGGGACTGGTGGGCGGCGAGGGGGGGAAAGCCCCGGATGTTCGTTGGGGATTCAACATGGCGGCGGCAGTGGCCGCGGTGGCAGCGGCGCAGGAGAGCTGAGGGCGGCGCGAGGGCGCAGAATTCTGCACCGAATAGCGAGGTTGTGCGGTACTGCGGCGCCGAGCCGGTAGGTTAGGTGGTCTGGCCAGGGGTTTTGGGTAGTCTGAGCGCTGGCGGTGGGAGAGTGTGCACGCGGAAGGGGGCGGGGCCGCTGGGGTCAAAGTTTACTCACCGAGGGAAGGGTCGCCTGGGCGGGGTGGGGGGGGGTCCACCTGAGGAGAGGGAGTTGTAGGGGATGTCCGAGGTCAAGCTAGCAAAGGAGGCGTGGCGAAGGGGAACGCAAAGTTTGAAATTTGAAACGGGGGCACGTTTTGAAGGGATCGGAACCGGTCTCAAAGTAGAAGGGACTCAAAAGTTACTACTTTGAGGGGAGGTGCGCCTGGAAGGGTCAGAGGTAACAACTGCGTGGGCGGTGGATTGGAACTTTAAAGGCGGTGACTAGAGGGAACAATGAATGAGTTTTAGGTTTGGGGGGGACATCTTTCAAGGAGTCAAAGGTGGGGCGTGGCAAGTGAATACTGAGGTCAAAATCTGACTTCCCGAGGTTCGGGAGGGTCCACAACTAAAACCCAAAGAGGTCATAGTGCAGGGCGGAGGGGCAGGGGCGCATAAAATGGTGTGCTTCCTGGCGGTGGGAGAAAGCGGCCCCTTTCCACAAGTAGTGATGAAATAGCAAACACTCATGAAGCACTGACCTTGTGCTAGACCTTCTCCAGGCGTCACCGCTTTACATGTATAATCATTAGTCCTCCCTCCAACCTTGTGGGGTCTTAACCTATTATTAAGAAGTTAAGTGATTTGCCCGAGTACGGCTAATGAGTAAGTTGTGGGGCAGGGATTCCCACTCGAGTTCTGGCCCAGCGTCCTGCTTCAACTTCCTGCTTCACAAAGAATCTTTATGTTGGTTAATGTTTAATGAGGGTTCACATGGCTCAGTGCCCTCTGTGCCAGGTCTTGTTTCACTGCGCCCCAATCTCGTGGAGTAAAGTGCTAGACATAAACCCACTTCCCAGATAGACAAAGCAAGTCTCACAGACCCTCTGCTGAGGACAGAGACACATTTAAAACTGGGTCTGGACGATTCCAGAGCTCCTGCCCCCACCTGCCACATAGCCCGCTTCGCAGTAGGTCTGTTCCTGGAAGCAGGGCCAGCCCCAGCCGCTCCCTGGGCAGGAACAGAGTGTTTGGCCTCCATGGAAGGGTGGGACCTGGGTGGGGTGGTTCCCGTGGGCCAGTGGGAGTGGATTTCGGTGCGTGGCCCAGTGTCTGGAAATCTGATGGGCTTCTAGCAGGAGACTCTGACCCCATGCAGACGTGCCTGTTAGTGAAAAACTCAGCTCCCACTTGGTTCTCCAGTGGCTCCTAACGCCTTTGGTGCAGAGACTCAAGCCTTTTCTGGGGTTTGACCTTCCTATTCTCTCTGCCCTGCAGAGAACACTGTGTTGACAGTGTGTGACTATTGGGCACTGTGCTAGGTGCTGGGACTGCAGCGCGGGACAAGACCCACAGACTTCCAGCTTCGCAGCACCATCTCGAGAAGTAGTGGTAGGGCTGGGAGTGCAGGGTGCATTTGGGCCCAGGCTGAGGCTGATGTGCCTGGGAAAGCCCCTGGAGGAAGCTCTCAAGGATGAGTGGGAGGGACGGGAAGGGGCAGCTGGGCTGAAGGAGCTGTGTTTGCAGAGTCCCTGGGGGTGATGGGCAGTGGGACTGGTGGGACTTGGAGGCACCATGGCACCTGTGTAGTCAGGGTGAGAGCCCAAGAAGCTTAGCCTGGAGGGGGGAGGGCAGTGGGAGAAGGGGAGGGATAGGCTGCTTATGTGTGCCTCAGTTTCCTTCTCTGCAGAATGGGCACAGTGCTAGAGGCTGCCCTGTAGAATTGCCGCGAGGACATAGTATAGCATCTGGGGCTTGGCATACAGTAGGTGCTGTGGAAGCATTAGTCTTGCTGCCATTGCACCTGCCACCCTGGCAGGAAGAGCCTCTCTCCTCTTGCCTCCTGGGTTTTCCATAGCTGCCCCACCTCTGCTTGGCTCAGCAGGGACCCAGGGCCAGCACACTGCCAGGGAGCCCTGTGAGGCTGCCCAGGCTCTGAGTCTCATGGTGCCAGTTTGGCACGCACATGGAGGAATAAGGCTTTGGCACTGGAAACTCACATTCAGGTCCTTGCTTTGTCACTTAACAGCTTGGAACCTTGGTCAAGTAGTCTTATTTACCAGTTTTCCTTATGATATATTCTAGGTTAACAAAAAAGTAGAACTTTCAGTACCACAAGACACTGAGATATCTAGTGTTAGGCTTGGGACAGAAACCACCGTAATGTGGTTAAAGAAAGGCCCCAGGGCTTCTCCCTTCTTCCCTCTCTCCTGCCTTCCCTCCTTTCTCTGCCTGGATTTGGCAGTCAGCATCACTACAGCTTTTATTTCCCTTGAATGTTTTCACAAACAATAGAGCGACAGTTCTCCTTGCTGGCTGCACAGTGCAGTTACCTGCAGAGCAGCAAAGTCTTCTGCCCAGGTCCACCTCAGATTAAGAGTTGGACACCCTTCCTTGGTTTGAAAACCCGTGGGGAGGTTCTCACGGCCAGCCAGGGCAACAGCTGCTGTGTCACAGTGCGTGGAAACACTGTCACTGTAAACACATCTCTGTAGCTTGCTTCTTTTGCTCCTATTAAAGTTTGGCTGTGTTATTCCTCGTGGATGTGTTTAGGACTAGAACAGGTCATTTTGCCCTGTTAACATTTTTTTTTTTTTTAAGATTGTGTCACTTAGGAATTATCCATTACCTTTTGGCTGTCATTTGGGTAGTTTCCTATTGGGGCTATAATAGTGCCATGATGAACATTCTAGAGTGTGCTTCCTTGTATACTGCAGCCAGAGTCAATCTTGGGTAGTGGCCTTGTATTAGCCATGCTGGGTCTCACAGCTATCCTGAGTATTGCAAAGCTGCTCTCCAAAGTGGTTGTTCACGTGTACTTTTCAATGGTGCTTAAGATTCCCTTTATTCCTTCACCTGCTTTGGGCAGTACGTGACCCTAGCTAAAGTGATTTATTCCAGCTATGAGGTGGCAGGCTGCGGGGACCCAACCCCACACCAGTAGTCTAGATGGGAACAGCTAGGGAGAGGTTCATGTGACTATCTTAGTGGGAGCTCAACACCCATCATGTCCCATGTCTTCTGAAGAGGCAGCAGGTGAGGGCTTTGGCCTTTACCCTCCAGGCATGAAGGACAGTAGCCACAGCTTTGACTCAACTCTGTTTTATGGACTGAGGACTGACATTTGGAAAGGTCCTGGACTGACTGGAACCTCCTTGGGAAGGAGAATGGAGGAGAAAACAGGCGGGGTTGAACATAGCCCTATTACACTCTGCTTATGCATGTTGGTTCTAGTGGTGACTAGCCCAGCCCCTGACAGGCCACAGATCCCCTGTCTCCAGACAACCCAGAGAGAAGAGGACAGGGACTGTAGAAATCCATGGGGGCACCTGACCCAGCCTGGGAAGTCAACAAATGCTGGGGAAAGGGAAGACCAGCTAGTGAGAAAGACACTCTCTGGCAAGGCCTAGAAGGGAGTGAAAACAAAGAAAATGTGGCAGGGGTATAGCTCAGTGGCACAGTACCTGCCTCGCAAGTGTGAGGTTGTGAGTTCAATTCTTGGTACCAAACAAAAAGAAAACAGGTAGGACAAAGGCCCTGAAATCCAAATGAGCTTGGGATAGTTCAAGACCATCTTAGCAGTTGTTGTGGTTGAGCAGGACATGATATCTTCAACGGGAGGACACAAAGCAGGGCTAATGGATGGAGGTGAAGTGTGTGGGTTTTGGTTTGTAACATAAGTCATCGTGGACCTAGAGTGATATCTGGTTTCCCATTGTTCAGGCTGCTGTGGAAGGGACAGGTCATGGGGGCTGACATTGGGGAGCCTGGGTGAGGCTGTTGTGACAGTCCCTGCCAAAGAGAGTGGCTAGGATGATGGTGGTGGCAGTGGAAAAGGTCCTATGTGCCAGATGAGATTCTACTTTACCTATGTTTAACTTGTGTGATCTTCCCCATCGCCCATGAATCAGGTATTTATTGTTATGCCCACTTTAGAGGTGAGGAAGGAAGACCCAGAGAGCTATATGGCTCTGACAAGGGCACACAACAGGCAATGACAGAAGTCAGATTTGAACCCTGGACTTAGGGCTGCAGAGTCACTGCTTATTGCAGCCACCCTCCAGTGACTTGGAAGCAGCTTTGATAAGGAGAGAGCCCATACCTATCTCCTTAAGTGTTTTCTCAGGCTCATTTTTAATTGGAAGTCCCGTGGGGACCTGTTGCTTGGGCACTGTCTGGGCACTGCCCTCAAGCCCCCCACACCCTCTGCCCTTTCTTGTGCATGGCGTCACCCCTCTTTGGCCTGTTGGCCCATGGCAAGCTAGACTTCCTGGCCAGACGCCGGTCAGGGGTGTCCCCAGCAGCTGTTTCTCCCATCTCCTAAGCAGGTGGCCACATATTCTGCCAGCAGGAAGCTGTCCCCTTCCAAGTCATGACTAGGGAAATGGGACCTTTCCCGCCCCAGCCACTCATCCGGGGCCAAGGCTCATTGTCTGCCAGATCCCTTGGCCCACAGGAAGGTTGAAAGGGGCCGAGGGAGTTCAGAAGGGGAATTCTCTGAGGTCCCCATAAGAGCCAGCTGCGACAGAAGCCACAGAAACCTTCATTTATTGCAGCCTGTCTCCTGGCCCTCTGGTCCTTCCATATTCTTCCCCAGGGACCAGAGGGATAATGAAAACTTCCTGCCAGTGCAGTCTACCCACCCCTCGCCCCCTCCCCACCTCCACCCCAAGCCAGGAACCTCCTGGAGAAGAGCAGGAAGCTCATCCACTGGCAGATGGGGTCTTTGTAGCTCCCCTGGGTGCTGAGGGATGATTTGAAGGAGTCACACATGTAAAAGCACTCAGCCTGTTGCAGCGTACAGGTAAGCCTTGGGAGAGCTCTTGGTAAGTGTTGAACTTAATGGCTTTAACAGTTGCTATCCCCTGGCACCCTGTCATTTGGGCTCCTGGTCCCAGCATGGGGCTGCAGTGCCACGTTCTCGACATGCCCTGTGCAGTGTGGCCACGTGTACCTTTTGAGCACCATGGCCAGGCTCTGCACACAGACCCTGAAGACCAGATGCTGTTGACCTCGTTTCTCCCTGTGCTTTCATTTTAAGAAGGCACATTTTGCTGCATGTGCATGGATTACCTAGTCCCTTACTTAATCACTGAAACACCACACACAGTCCAGAGGATCTGGAGCAGTAAGGGAGTTTCTGCTTCAACTACCTGTGTATTTCCCAAAGTGATGGTCCTGGTTCTTTCTCTCTTGCTGTGTTTGTTCATGAAGTTGTGCACCATGCCCTTTTGTTTTTACTTGAGCAGAGCCAACTTCCATGGTTGTATCCATCTTGCCCTTTGCCTTTTCCCATCAAAGTTGTGGGTCAGAATGGAGCGTGTCCTCGTCCTCTAGCACCTGTGGTATGTGTGCCCCGCTGACCCACTTCACTGCAGGCCACACCAGTCTTTCCCTGTTGTGAACAAGGCTGCAGCACTTGTCAGTGCAGCTGGGGACCCCTCGAGAAATGGGCTTGTGGGCCTGAGGTGGGTGTCCCTTAGCTCTGCTCGCATGTGTGAACCTGCCAGACAGGGTGCCTGTTTATACTCCTTACCCCTCATACCCCCACTGTCTTGGACAAAGTCATTGTGAACTTTGCCAGTCATCATCGTTCTGATTTTAATGCGTAAAGTAGAGCATATTTGGGTTATTGAAAGCCATCTGAATGTTCTTTTGTGGGAGTTGTTAATACCTGATCATTTCCTTTCCTGGGTAGGGGAAACTGAGGCACTGACCATAACCTCACAGCTAGGAAGTAAGAGATCTAAGCCTCAAACCCATGCCTTCCTGGTTGCCCTCTGGAGTTTTTAATTTGTATGTTGTAGAGATGGAGAATATAGATCATGGAGCCAGCTTTGTCACTTACTAGCAGTTGTAACACCAGACAAGTCGCTGTACTTGGTTTATTCCTTGATATCCTTATCTGTATAATGGGAATAATAGCAATGCCTCCTCATAGGGTAGTTTTGAGGATATAAAATCCTATATAGCAGGCAGAATACATAGTGTCAAAGATGATAGCTGCTGGCTTCAGTCAGAGTATTACTACTCTCAGTAACTAATACTGGCAGGCACTCTCCTAAGTGCTTTCCTTGAACTTTCCCATCAACCCTCGGGTGCTAGGTGTCATTGTTACCTCCTTTCAATAGGGGAGAAAATTCTGAACCTGAGAGACTCACCTGCCTGGGGTCACAGTGCAATCAAAGGCTTGGATTTAGACTCTGGAAGTCTCGCTCCTAATTGCAGTGGCCCCTCCTACCGCCACTCCTGTAACTAGGAAGGCCCTCTCCTCCATTCCTTCCTGGGAGGTAATGCCCCCTCTAGTGTCTTCATTCCAGAGAGCCTGCAAAAGAGCTGTGAGGGGACACCTTGGCAGATGGGAGCATGGGCAAGGTCTCACACAGAGAGCCTCCCTGCCGGTCCCTCCCTGCGCTTGGCCCTGGAGACTCCCGATAAAGCAGCATTGTGTGCAGTTTCGAGCTTGCTTCCTCAGCTGGGTTTCACCACTCCCACACAACAGAAAGTGGCCTGCCATCCTGAGCCAGGAGGTTCCAAGCTCTCCCCTACCTGCCCCCCACAGTCAGCAGTCACGACTGGGCATAGGGAGAAAGTAGGACCTGTGGCCTGCTGGATCCTCTGCAGACTTGTCCCCCAGGTGAGGACCTCCAGAATCTACCTGTAGAAAGTCCTTATAGGACCCCCTCCTTCCTGCTGTCAGGCTTCTGTAGTCACTCCGTAGCTCCCTAAATCTTCCATTATAGCCTGGCCCTTGGTTATGTGGTTCTCAACTGCTCTATGTATCTGTACGTATGCGTGTGCGTGTGTGCGTGAGTGTGTGTGTGTGTGTGTATAAAGTATCTTTATAATTCTATTTTTAAGAACTTTTAATAACTGTTAGGTATTATATACCTGTATAAAAGAGCATAAAATGCATGCATGAATTTAGCAGAGAATTGTGAAGTAGACAAACACTTCACTTTCACTTCGAGGAAGACAGAACTGAATACCCTGGAGCCTTCTGTCCTCCCTTCTTCCCTCACAACTGTGACCTCCGCGGTGATCACACTCTGATCTTGGTGGCCATCAGCTCTTTGCTCCCTGGTAACTTTATTACTATTTGTGCACCTCAGAGCTACACAGTGTCATCTTCCATCTTGTCTGCTTTTGAACTTCACATAATGGAATCTTCCAGGAATCATTCTGTCTGCACCTCTAGCTTCTTTAATCCTGGGTTCGTGTGGTCCATCTGGGTGGCTGTATGTGTCTGCACTTCCTCTGTCCTTGGTGGTGTGTAGTACCTGTTTCTCTATCTTCTGCTGCACAAGTGTGACTGTCTCGCATGTGGTGTCTCTTGTGTCCCTCACAGTGTACATGCTTGTCCAGGGTGTACTCCCAGAAGTGCATCGATGGGCAGGGCAGGGTGGATCCACCAAACATGCTCTCAAAGTGACAGAGCCATGTGTACCCCAGGAGCTATGTGTAAGTCTGCATTATTTCACATCTCAGCAGCACTTAGTGGTGTCAACCTCCTGAGTACTGGATTGTAGGCCCATTTTTATTATTTTCTCTTGCAAAAGTTGTATGTTGGTTATCATTGGGAAAGTCCTTCCCGTTCTCTTCCCAGTCCCAGGATCCTGTGCCTTCCATCTCTTACTTGTTGAGTAATGAAGAATCACATGCGTAGTCCTTGCTGGGCCTGTGCTTGGGTCCAGGCTGGTTGGGGGAGACCCAGATATCAACAGCCTGTTCTCAGCTCCATCCACTAGGGGATACAGACCTTAGCCAAGGAGAGACACAGAGCCAGATAAAGGAAACAAGGCTGTTGATTCCCGAGCCTCCATCTTTCCCCTGGCATCCTGTCTTAGTGATAAGCATCCCTTCCTCTTATTTGAACCTCAAACTTGGCCTTTTCCTGACTTGTCCTTTGCTCTCCCTTGCACTTCAAACCTCAGACACCTGTTGCTGTCCCTTCTGAATCCCTGGTGCCTAGCACTTCTCATCATCATCCCCTAGGCAGGCCACCTTCCTCTCCTGTCACACAGGTCATCTGTCTATCTGCATAACTCCCTGGGACATTCCAGGTTGGGTCCTGCCTCAGCGCCTTTGTTGTACTGCTCCTTATGCTGGCATGGCTGCCCTCCCTCCATTGAGGGAGGTCTCCACCGATTATCCCCCTCCCTGAGGCCTTCTACCCTTCACACCCAACCTCTGGCCACACCCTTCCTGCAGTAATATAGCTACTTACAGTATGTGATGACTTACTGGGCTGTTGGTTTATGGTGCCTCCCTCCTGTAGCATAACTTCAAAGGAGTGGGTGTAGGGGGTGAAAGGACAGGGCCATCACCATTTCCCTTCCTCTGCTCCCGTGGCTTGGTGGGCCATAGTTTCTTCAGCAACCAACTATGACAGCTGAGGACCGTTGCTGTGGTGCCAATTGGGAAACCTGTGGTTGGCAAAGGCAGGCAGACTTTCCTAAGGAGGAAATGCCATGTGAAAGACAAGCAGGCCTAACTAGGTAGGAGATGGGGTAATAGTGGAAATGGGCCCCTGAGGGCCAGAGCTGCTGCCTGAGGGGAGTCCACAGGCAGGAGAACATAGGGGGCCTTTTAGGAAGTGAGGAAACACTGGAGGTCAGGTCTCAGTTGGTCTAGATTAAAATCTTACAGCCCCTCAGGCTCTGCCAGCCTCAGTATCTTCCTGTCTAGACTGAGGCTCGTCAGCTGGTCTAGGGTGGCTCTGGAGTTCTGTTCCTCTGTTTATCTATGGCGCCTGATGTATAAATATAAAGGGGACTGTTTATTTTTTTCCAACAAAGACGTGTTGGCCTGTCATGACCTCCAGGGGGACACGGTAGTGGATAAACAGACCAGGTTGCTGGCCAGTGGAGCCTGTCTCCTGGCCTTTGGCTGTCCGGGGCTCACCTTTTGGATGTGACCCTAGGCATGATTAGTAGGGAAGCTAATTGAGGTGAACACTGTGCTGTGGCCTGTGCGGCAGGCCCCTAGGCTGCAGCCCAGCCCTCCCTGGAACCTCATCTGACCCATTTCCCAGATGTGCAGGTGAATGTGGCACCAGGCTGAGTCCCTGGCACGTCCTGTTGGCTGGTGCTGAACAGCTCTGTGGTATCCTCACCTGGAAGCAGTGTTTTTCTGGGCTGGTGGAGCAGCTTCTCTGGGTTCTTCGAAACTCCTCTCCCAAGGCTCGATTCAGGTCACTTGCCTGAGTTTCCTCTGGGCTGTCTGCCACTTTTTGATTTCTTATTTCTGAGTTAAATCCTGGATTCCAGATGAAAACCATTGCTTCTGAGGCAGTACACCGACTTTCCAAGGTGGCTTATCTTTTCACTTTTTATATTGTGTTCTTTGATGGACAAAAATGCTGAATTTTTACCCATTTGTCATTCGTTTTTACTCGTGTGTCATTTGTTTCGCTTGTAGTTTGGCTTTTCATATTTAGCTTTTATTTTTGGTATGTATGGGTCAGTACACAAGGTGAGCATCCATAGCATATTTCCCACATGGACCCCATCACCCAGGTACCATTGATTAAAAACAGACTGACTTTCCCCACCCTGCCCTTACCATGATGTCTGCCTAAGCAGGGCTGTCTTTGGGTGCTGTCTTTGTTTCTTGGGCTGTTTGTTCCCATCAGTGCCACAGTGTCCTGTTTCGTCTCTAAGTCTTGATTGCAGCTAGCACAAGCCCTCCCGCTGTTCTTACAGCGTGTCTTCTTGACTGTGCTTGAGGAGCAGCATGTCAGTCAGGTATCTGTCCACACGCATGCACCCCCTAATCCGTGAATGTGGTATGTCTTCCTACTGATTTCTCTTCCTCAGTGCCCCTTGGTGAATGCCCATCCTTTTCCCAGCTCTGCTTAGATTTATTCTGATGTACTTTATGAAGAGACCAGGGGTCTCTGCCCTCCACTGCCACCAGGCGTCTGGCTGCCTGGGTTTGGTGTTTGAGGGAAAGGATTGCACAGCAGGGGCAGGGGTACACCCCCCCATCCCCTGCCTTTTCCCTGGCACCAATGTTAGGCCCTGGCAGAGGGTGGGCAGGGTGCCCAGAGAGGAGGCTGTAATTTTCCTGAATGATTTCAAGGGCTAATTAAAGGTTTTCCTTGACTAATCAGCTTATGGTTTAATTATCAAGGAACAGGCTCAGGGATGCGGGAAGCAGCCTGCTGGGGTCTTCCTAAAGTGTGCTGGGGCCCAGTCCTGGGGTGACAGGATCTGGAGACACCCCAGTAATACCCCAATACGCTCTAGCAGGTCAGCAAGGTCACCATCCTTGTGAGAAACAGAGGTGGAGAAGAGCAGGTAGGTTTGAGGTTAGAATAGGACCCTTTCCTGCTGCAGATGCTTCCCTGGCTCCCACCAGGCACCCATGGCCTTCTACCCATACTCTCTTTGCACTTGCCTGCAGCCCTCTGGCTGAGGCTTAGCACTGTCATGGCATTTCCTCGTGGGTTCCTTAGAAATCCCTCTCAGGTGTCCTCCTGCCCAGCAGGGGAGCAGCACTGCTAGCCTGTGCTGACCAGCTGGTGGTCATAATTGCGTTGCCACTGTCATTCTGCCCACACTGATAAATGCCCTTAGTGATGCCAGGCCCTGTGATCAATGGCCCCTGAGGGAATAATGGGTTCCAGAGCCAAGCTCCAGGGAGAAGACCTGGAGC
>NDGM011006514.1:0-11469 GCA_002564305.1 Octomys mimax
AGTAATTTTGAGTATAATGCTCCAATCTCTTCATCTGTGAGATACTGGGGAATTCAATGAGTTAAGCAACAATTATTAAAGAAAGATCTGACATGTACAAAATACTCATGACTATTATAAATTACTATTAACTATTGTTCATACTGTCATTTAGTCTTGCATTTGTCCATTCCCTGAGCAATCAAGGATAGGCAATATATCTTCCTTGCTTCTTACACTTAGTGTCAAGCACAGTGTCTGTCAAAACTTTATATTTGACAAATACTGTTTCAAATCAAATTAGACTGAACAATTAGGATGTGACTATCCCACTTACTGGTAAATGTCAGGCTACTAAGGTTCATTTTCTATAAGAAAAATGAGAGAAACACTACCAATCTCTTCACTTCCAACAAAATATTGGAAAGATACAATTGGTACAGAAGAACAACTACCCACAAGGAAGTCCGAATAAAATTAGTCAAATATGACAAAACCTACTCTACAACATCACTTTCCATGGAGTAGATAAAATAAAATGAAGAAGTAAAATTTTAGGAGCAGAGAATTATGTCAATGTTGTCGCCTCAATAAAGCTTTTAATTCAGAAAATAATCCTTGAATTTTAAATGTTCAGTCAGTCCCTTTTCTTAACTGATCTGTGCATCTGCACCCTGTCATAGTCTACACTTTCTGGACTATTGTGCCCATGATATACGTATTGATAACTTGAAACATGTCAGGCACCATGCTAGGCACAGGCATGCAAAGATGAATAAGAATCTCAAGGCTGGGGAAGAAAGCCAAGGCATAGAATGCTTTCTGGAATGATGAATGTTCTTCTATTTCTCAAAGGCATAATTATGTCAAAAGAAGTTATGGATGTTAAGTTTGAAATCACATCCAGCATTTTATTCTTCTCATATATAAAAAAACTAGGCAAGAAGGAAAGTGTCAAATGAATTGAGGAAAAGAAAAATCACATTCTTGTAAGCTTGACTGGATCCCAGCAATATTTTATTCAAATGGAAGGCAGTATAAGAGGGCAAATGTGTAGTATCTCACAGAAAGCAGAAATAGTACAGGAACCCTGTGTATGCCCTTCATAAACTATGTTTTCTCACAGATGAGAAGGGAAAAAAAATAAATGACTGACAAAATGGAAATAATTCTGGCAAGGTAATCAGTGAACAACAGGTTGATCACCCTGGGAGAAAAAAAAAATGTGGCAAGGAATCATGTCAAAAACTTTGAGGTTTCTAAACTGGAAGCAATTTGTACAATGACTATTTTGACCATACAACTTCCTAATCTTAGTTCCCATAAAGTCTGGGCAGGGGCCAATTGGAATGGGTCATCTCAGCTGCACAGATATCATTTACAGAGGAAATAAAAAATATTTCAAACACTGGAGTCATTTCCTCTAGCTCTCAGTCTTTGAGGCAAAAAAATCCTTTGGTCAGTGATATCTGCAACTTTATTCCTGCAGCTCAGCTTAGAAAAATAACAAAATCTGCTCCCTGAAACATTTTCCAATCAGACAAGTAAAGGTTTCAACTGAAAACATTTAAGTTCAATAAAAGACTTTCTTTTGCCAGAGGGTTGTAGGAAGAGTAACACCTCTTTAAGAAATCCAGACTCCTCTCTAACGAGTTACATAAAAATTCGCAACCAGTGTAAATGTCAAATGCGAAAGGATGTGTTCAGGAGAGAGACCCACATAATCAAATCTCTAGCCACTCCTTTAGAACTGCTGCTAAGGGGTCTCCCTGAAAATAATAGTGCCCATTTATGACACACAGCACAAATGGTAATAGCAATTTACCTCTCAAGTGGAACCTTAACAGCTTTGGAATGGTTACCTGAATGTGGCAAGAGTGGAAAAGCAGCACTTTCCAAATATATCCCCTAGCTAAGGACTTTTGGAACTGCTGCAAGATTATAAAGAAAAGATGGATTGTTGGAATACTGCTCTGCTCATATATATGCATTTTAAATGCCAAAGTTGAGGCCCAGTGCATGCACTATTGTTCTCATGCCAGAGTTTGAAATATTAGACAACCTTTGTTCCAGATTGATCTACAAGGAACAGGAAATACTACAAATGTATCTTCACTGATGTTTAGGCTTGCTTATTTTATTTGTTTATTTGTTTATTGCCCATGAAAAATCCTTAGCTTTGATTTGCAAGTCTTTGGTGGGCAGTTTCACAATGGAAAGGAAATCGTAAGTAGGATGGATCTAATATTGAATGGAAAGTGTAAATAAGGAGAATTATATCATCAAATATTACATATCAAATCTTAAAGTTTTAAGTCTGTTTTTCCCAGAAATACACATGAGCAGTCTTACATGTAATTATTAAATTTAAGAAAAAGTGTGGAAAGATTTTAGTCTTTAGATTATAGCTTAAATCAAACTGTAACATCAAGTAAGTCAAAATATACCTATTGCTCTCAACACTGGCTGTTGTTACAGAATAAATTATCAGGTTGTTTTTCTCTATTTCCAAATTCTCAGTCTAAAACTTAGAAACCTGTAATGTATTTATTTACTGAGAAGCAAATTTTTAAATAGGCAAAGCAATCTTCTACTTGTTATGAAATCCTAACTATTTGATGGGAGATAAACAACCTTTTCATGATGCAGACTTTCCCACTTTTTCTTTTTCTTGAACTTTATTTTTAGTAAACCTGAATGACTAGAAATCATAAGAAAAGGGAGGCTTTTGCTAAATGTATCAAAAACATTCAATGTTTCTGAGGCCAGAATACGAAAAATATTAGTACTATTCATAAGAATTTTAATTGCATGCAAATTTAAACCCACAGTCCCTGGGAAATATTGCCTTTTTCTTTTTAGCTCCAGTTCCCAAGGAATCCCAAATGGAGGAGGTTAATGCTAGCAAAGTGACTCTGAACATGGACAGAAAGGAAATTTCTGTTCTCACTTTATCTTCTGACATATATTTTTATTCTTTCCCAAAACAAAAATTGGAACCCTCAACTTTGAAAGTTAATTGAAATTGAGGGTATTATATGCCCCCTATATACTAGGATCTATTCTGAATGTTTTACAATTTTTTTTTTTCAGAACCAGGGATTGAACTCAGGCCCTTGTGTTTGCCAAGGAAGCACTTACTCCACTGAGCCATCACCCCAGCCCCCAAATATTTTATTATTTAAAAAACTGAGTTTTATTTTGGACACCCTTAAACAGAGAGAATAGATTGAAGTCCAAAGTGGATATCGGAGCCGAATTTCTAAGAATATGTTTGACACTCAAACTTAAGAATTGTTCTAGTGGTGCATGTAAACAAATGAGAGAAAAAAATCTGTTTTGTTATTATCCTTAGAAATAGTGAAATGACTGAATAACATCACCCAAATAAAGATAAAGGGGTGCTATTCTCTATATATGAGAGTCTTCTGAGTAGGACCTATAACTCCATTTTATTTGTGTGTGGACACGTGTGTGTTGTGTGTGTGTGTGTGTGTGCACACACGTGTACACTCATCAATACACGTGGCAAAACTATTTTTCTGGTCTCTTTGTAGACAATAGCAGACATCATAAAGTCTTAGGCTAAATATATGAAGTTGGAGTGGACTAAGCATAGTGAATCACAAAGGCACCAACAACCATCAAGGGAAAATAGAAACTTCTCTACATATGGCTTAAACTAAATATTAAAGTCAAACACAACGTCCATGAAAGCACTTATTTTATACTTTCATTTGTTTACCTGTATCACTACTACAATTATCATTATGATATTATTATTATTATTAGTAGTAGTAGTAGTAGTAGTAGTAGTACCCGGGATCGAACTCAGGACCTTGTGCTTGCCAGGCAGGCACTTATGCTGCCGAGCTTCTCTCCAACCATATAGAACAATTATTAAGTTTGGAAGACAAATATAGTTTTAAAAAAATTCAGAAATGAATTTTTGACTTTAATAAAAAGAAATGAAACTCCTTTCATAATAAAATATTTGAAAACTATTCATAATAGATCATAGCACATGGTTAGCAGTTGTAAATAAAGAGTAAAATTCCTAGCATCCATTAAGACATTTTTAGGAAAAGTAATGCTAGTGCCATTGAAATAATCCTGTAGACAGTCAACTGTATTATTGGCCTCTATGTTATTTGGTATTAAGCAATAAAGAGTTCTTAGAAAAGAGACTTTACTAAAAGCTGAAGTATGTAGGAGAGCTTTCAGAAAGTGAGCAGAACATCAGTTTTCCAAGTAATCAAGTCAGGTTTAGAATGGGAGAAGGCAAGAGAAAGGGACAGCAGGAGGAGATGAACTGAGGACCCGCGGGTCAGATAAGCAGTGTGTTGAGCCAGTAAAGAAACTGGCCAGCTGTGCCCCACAGATTTATGTTGGGACCGAAGGGATGGACCCTTGTGGGATGGTCCACATTATGAGTGTCCCGAAGATTTAACAGGAGTGAAACATCAGGTCACAACCAGTGACTGGGGACTTCAGATTTCAAAAGAATGGTGTAACAGGTCACAGACAAATTTATAAGCAGGCAAATAATGTGATAAAAATACTGTTTAAAGAATACAGTGAATCTCTAAGAGTCTCTAGCCTTCATGTTTTTAACAAGAACTTGTTTTTACTACAGCCCTGCAATAAAAGGCTGCAGTTTTATCTCAATTTCCAATCCCAAACAAAGGCACTTGCATGGCCCTCTCCTGATGCACCAACCCAGAACAGGCAGTCTGGTACCATTTGGTATTTTATGCTTTCAGACAAGCACTGGCTAGCTACTTTATGCATGAAGCAGTGAGCAAGAAATGAACAGGACACAATCTTCTCCTGAAGAAAGGTGTGATTCTTCCTGTGGATAAAAAAGACAAATAACTGGCTATAACTAGTTTACTAACTGCTTGCTGCACTTGTGGGAGAACAGAGTGATGTTAAGGCAGGCAAAGAAAGGATATCTAGATGAACGTGGCTGCGCTGGAGGCAAAGGGAAGGCTCGGAAAAACTGATGGCCGTCAGCCGAGCCTTGCATGGCAGGGTGAGGGCAGAGGCAGCATTGGAGAAGGATGACATTAGAGAGATTAAGTGGCTAAGTTTTTACAACAGTCCAGGCCAGAATGTACACATCAGATTTACTATTTCATGGGGTGGCACCCTGGGAAAGTTCTTTGTCTCCTTGTCCCCCAAATGCACATGATAATCACATCAATTTGAAAAATGCTACTATCGTGTATTAAACAACTCAGTATACTTGCAGTACATAGCAAGTACTCGATATGTGTAAGGTATGATTCAACGTGGGGCAGTCATAAACCTCAGGAAAGGGAGCAGGCATCACAGTGCATCTAGTGCTTAAACAGTTGGGTGTGGGAAGACACACTGCTCATCACTATGTCACGTAGGTTGCTCATGTTGTCATTCCAGTGGTGCCATTGACATGGATACAAGGTGAATACTCTCAGCCTCAGAGAAGGGTGGCTCACGCAATATGCTAAGTGTGTGGCTTTGGTCTTAGAAGAGGACAGACCACATCGTAAGAGCTTTGTGTTCAATGATAAATAAGTAATTAGAATTGATCATTTTGATACCTCATTCTAAATGACAGAAATCTAAAACTTACAGAAATCATTGAATATTAATGATAATGGACTTTCTCATTAAATAAATGAGTATTTTCTTCATGTTGCACGTCAGAACTATTAAATTATGTTCATTTACTGTAGCCGATATGATTCTTTTTCAGATCACATGATTACTATTACTTAAGAGATCATTATTACACAACAAAGATGATCCTTCCCATCCCTGCTGCAAAAAACTTGCAAGAATTCACTTTCTGAATGAATTATTTTTTATAGAATTGTAGTCATTTAATAGATATACTTTTGCGTTTTTTATCTTTTGTGGGTTATCTAAGAAGTTCCTACTATTCATATTCTGTCCTGAATCTTGACTTGCATGTTTAGGTAATATGATTCTTCCTTCAGTGAATACATAAGGCACACACGTCAGCCAGTTATGACATATAAAAAAAAAAGTCTTGTAGATATTTTACTTTTGGTATTCGCAGACAATATAGATTTTTCTATTCATCTTTCTCCCCCTCAGCAATTATCCCATGCTGTCTCAATATCTAAACAATTACCTTTAAATAATTTGTAGAAGTCCCCTTTCTCTCACCAGAGTTAATTTAGTCCTTATTTTCCCATATGTATTCAAATTTTCAATAATTCAAATCAAGGATTACATCCACATATATATATATATTTTTCCCATGAGTAAAACATTATTTCCTTAGAAAATTGCATGACAGTTTATTTGCTTAAAAGGTATAATTATATTAGTGGCTTTTGAGATATAAATAAAACCACAAAAACCCATTTAAAATAAAGCTTATAGAAAAGAGGCAATCACTGTTACACGTCAAGGAAATAAAAGAACAAATTAAGTCAAATGCAGTCGAAGGAAGAAAATTATAAAGATTAAAGCAGAAAAAAATGAAACAAAACTAGAAAAAGAATGGGCAAATATCAATAAAATTAGGAGATTTGTACATACTGTCAGCTGGACTAAGAATAAAAAGTGAAAATTCAAGCAAATAAAATTAGAAATAAAATTTACTGTCACTGACATAGCAATACTTAACCACATAAGAGGTTACTCTAAACAATTATACGCCGATACATGAGATAAATTCAGACACGTAAAACATGCTAAAACTGAACCATAATAACATAGAAAATATGAGCAGACTAATAACAAGGAGATTGACACGGTAATAAATACTTTCCTGTCAAAGAAAAGCCCAGAACCTAAGACCTTAGCTACTGAATTCTATCAAACATTTTAAGAACTAAACTGGTACTTTTCAAATGCTTTCCAAATATCAAAGAGGGTATGCATCCAAATTTATTTTATGATATAATTATTATAGTGCTACAAATGATATAATTCTTATAGTGCTACAAATGCTAGATAAGGAGGTTAGTACAATAAAAAATTTGTATTTTTAAAACAATAAAAAATAGTAAAAAAAATCATTAAAAAGATACAGAATTTCACTAAACAAAATGATGGGAATTCAACGATGCTTATATTTCATACTCTTGTTTTCAAATTAGCTGTTTGGATAACCAGATCTAAGCATGCAAAACTGGTCAAAAAGTCAGTCCAAATAGTTTTATTTTTATAAAAGACATTTACCGTTCATTTCAACAGACCAGTAAAAATCAGCAGTACAGTTACATACATACGCATATTTCTCTTCCGTCTTTCTTTTCCCTCTATCTAGCTGTCTCTTCCCTTCGAACAGTTTTTTTTTTCCCTTTCACAGTATCTAGCAAGCTAAATTCAATAACAGCATATTAAAAGTATTATTCACTATAACCAAGAAGAATTTACTCAGCTAATGCAAAGATGTTTTCGTAATAAAAACTGAAACACAGAACACTATAAGAACAGAATGAAGACCAAAAATATGATCATCACAATCAATGCAGAAAAATTGAACATTGTTTTTCAAGATATGAGTTTAAGTGAGAAGTAGAGCGGGCAAGAATCTCAATACCATTAAGGCTACACATAAAAGCAGTCACTTCCCTCTTTAATTTCAGCATCAGGCATTTTGTCTCAGCAACAAAAGAAAAGCAGCTCAGACAGAACACAACAATAAATCAAGAAAATAATCAATTTGTAGCAGATAAAAATAAACACAGGGGCCGAGGTTTGATACTTGGGTCTGCTATTTCGACCCTGCCTCCAGGGCACACTGAGATGCCAACTGAGACTGGGCGTGTTGGTGTGCACCTGTAATCCCAGCTCTTGGGAGGCTGTAAACAGGAGAATCACTACAGGTCTGATCTAGCAGTGAGCCCCTGAACACCCTGTAGATCTTTCCCTAAAATACAGAAAAAACAAACAAACAAACAAACGAAAATCTTACAAATAAATTTATCTAAAGGGATAAAAGACCCATACACTGAAGGCAACACTGATGAAAGAGTTAGGCAGGCACTTAGACCCCTAATTTATCTTCTTAGCCCATGATTGTAAATGTTAATATTGTAAAAAGCACTATACTGTCCAAAGTAAAACCTACAGATCAAATAAAGTTCTTATCAAAATTTCCATTATATTTTTCTCAGAAGTAGAAAAAAATCTTAAAATTCTTATGGAAGTACAAAAAAACCTTATAGAGCAAAAATAACCTACTCAAAAGAACAAAGCTAGAGGTATCACACTCCCTAACTTTAATGATGCTACAGAGATACAATAATCATTATGTCATGTCACAGTAGTGGAATAAAGACAGACACACAAGCCACTGGAACAAAACATATAAATAGCTGACAAGTGTATGAAAATGTTCAGAATCAGTAATCATAAGAAATATGAAAATAATACAATGAGCTATAGCCTCACATTTGTTTGAATGGCTGTTACCAAGTGCATTAAAATGGCAAGAGGCTGGGGAGATGGCTCAGTAGAATAAGCGCTTCTCTGGCAAGCACAAGTGCCTGAGTTGTGGGAAAAAAAATGTCAAGGGCAGTAAAAATATGATAAGAAAGGGAACCCTTGCACATTCTTAGCAGGAATGTCAGTTAGTATAGTCATTATGTAAGTCAGCATGGAGGTCCCCCAAAAATTAGAAATAAATCCACCTGAAGAAATCTCAGTATGGGGTATATATTCAGAGGAAAGAAGATGAGCATGTCAGAGATGATACAGTTCTATGATTCTTGCAGCATTATTTATAGTAGCCAAGATATAAGATTACACAAAGATCTAATGGATAGATACAAATGAAGAAAATTTAATATGACTCATATTACAAAGGAAATCAAAAGCATTGAAAAGGAAATCTTGTGATTTGTGTGAGCAATTATGCCAACTCAGAAAATAGGCAAAAAGAAGACAAATACTGAACAATGTCACATATATGGAGAGCAAACTTCCTGTCGGGTTCCACTTATCAAGAAGTGGAATGGTGGTTAAGAAGGGCAGGTGGCTGAGTGCCTGGCTGTGAGGTGGCAGCTGCATTATGTTACTCAATGTATAAAATTTCAGCCACATAGGAGGGATAAACTGAAATGATCTACTGCACAAAATGGTGACTATAACTATTAACAACTCATTATATTCCTGAAAATTACAGAAAGCAGAATTTAATTATTCTTACTGTGAAAATTATAAACATGTGACTTCTTGCATATAATACTTAGATTCATTTATCTGTCCTGTAATTTCAAGCTATCGAGTTAGTGAGTAGAGGTATAGCTCAGTGGTAGGACACTTGCCTAACATACACAAAGCCTGAGATTTAATACTTCACATTGTAAAAACAAAGAAATACAAAATAATTTTAAATAATAAACATTTTAATAAATAATGGAGAAGTCTATTAGAAGGTGTGAAAGGTATGCCAGTGCCTTTAGTTGACTAAATTACTTTGTCAATCATCAATAATTTTCACTTTGCCTAAGTTCTTACTTTGTATCTCACATATAGCCATAAGGCATGTGCAATTAAATGATCAGGGGCCAAGGACAGAGGATGGTCCTTGTGATGCACATCTTGCCCAAAAGGTCATTTTTTGCACTACTGACTGGAAGAGCTCAGATGTGTAAGTGACTTGGGCAAATCATCTGTCGCCGTTCCTGGCTAGCGAGAGGGAAGCATTTCCTCTCCAAACTGAAGAGACCAAGTTTGTATTTCTGGAGCTGGTCAGAGGATCATCATCTCTCTGTTTCCACATGTGTGCCGTTAGCAATCCACAGCTAGGAACCCTTCACAAAACCATTTACAAATTGTTTAGAGGGCAAAACCCATGGGAAACTATTTGCAACACAAAGGTTTAGGTGATGTTTTACCTCTCAAGTTAAATCCAAGTGGGAATGCATTTTTTTCTAGCATTTGTTTAAAAAAGTAAAAAAAAAAAAGAAAAGAAAAAGAAACCAACAACAAAACCCCCAGCAATGTCAAAGGTAGGTTATGAAAGAACAGAGACATCATGCCACATAGGATGTTATGGTTCCCACTGCAGTGCTTATTCCTAGTTTCTATTGAAAATAATCTTCAGCTTGATAAGAAAGAGACCAAATATACTCACACTGTGACAGAGAACAGCTCGACTCTGGGTACAGATATGGCTGGGTTAGCACTATGTTGCTTGTTACAGAAATTCCATAGAATGCAGGAACAGTGTGGAAGAAGGAGACCCAGCAGGATCTGGTTATAAAATCCACATTTTGACATGGAATATCAGGGCTGAGAAAGATGACTCAGGGACTAGGCCAGACATTAACGGAATTAGAATCCAAAGGAATTCTGAAAATCAGACCAAAATTTCATAATCAACTGAAGACAGGCTATTGATGAGTGAGAATAAGAAAATCAACATGAGGTTGAGCACAGCTGTTGAAAACAGTGAATAAAAGTTTTGAAGTTTTCCCCAAATAGCAGAAGGAAAGGAGAGTAGACAGCTTTTAGGTCAGAGACCAGAAGGCAACTGGAGACAATAGGGAACTAGGTGAATCGGAATCTTGGAGAAAAACAGATGTGAAAATGAAAACCAATCATATAGCAGACATTTGGCTTTATGCTTCAAGAACTTGTTGGATAAGTTCAAAACATGAAGCATCCTTAGATTATACTATATCATATCCTTAAAATCTAAGTTAAAGACACTTGCTTTTTCTCATATTCATCTATCAAGAAGATAATAACCTCAAACCACTCTCCACAACTAAGTGTAAACCATTTAAAGAAAAGAGGGAAGCCGTACTATCTGGCTTGTGTCTAGATGTCCCTGTAGTGTTTCATGTCGCCATAGGTGGGGCTTGTGCAGAGGTGGCTGAATCTAAAGTGTGATTGATTCATGGTGCAATTCTAAGATTAAGGGTGTTAGGATTAAAGATGTGTCATTACTAAATCATTCCACCAGTTGGTTTGGAACTGCCCTAATCCCTGTCAGCTGGACACAATATAAGAGACAAAAAGACACTTGTCTTGTCTCTTGCTTGCTATGCTACCTTCTACCCACCATGAAGTATTTCTCCTCTCCAATGATTGTGTACCATACTACTGTACTTGGAGCCAGGCACTTATGGATTAAGTCTTCCACAATTGTGATTTAAATAAATCTTTCCCTATCCAACATTGTGTTGGGTGTTTTGTCTCAACAATGAGATAGTAGTAACTAAGGCACGAAATAGTTGTGATAGAATGCTCTATTCAGAGGTCTTAACCTTACCCTCACTGTGCCAACATGAGAATTAAGCCAAACGGAACTTAAATAAGAAAACTTCAACATGTTACTGTAGCCCATGGGCTGTTTAAGGAGGCACATGCCTTGTGGAGATCTGAGACTGAAAGAACTATAAATAATATTATTCTCTTCATTATATAAGAAATTCTTTTATAAGATTGGGCACTTTGTCTTTCTATCACTACTCGTAACTTCATGGCTATGTTCCCACTTAAAATTTATTAAAC
>NDGM011006533.1:0-17682 GCA_002564305.1 Octomys mimax
TGAACTCAGGCCCTTGCGCTTGCCAGGGAAGCACTTATTCCAATGAGCCATCTCCCCGGCCCCCTCTGTGTACTTTAAATCACCTCTAGATTACTTTTGATGCTCTATATAATGTAACAGTTATATAAGTAGTTGTTATACCGTTTAGGGAGCAATGACAAGGGAAAAGACTTATACATGTTCAGTACAGATGCAACTTTTCTCTTCCTCATCCTCAAATATTTTCCATCTGTGGTTAGTTGAGCCCTCAAATGTGGAAGCTGACTTTCCAAAGGGCTCACTATACTCCCACTTTTGAGAAAAGAAAATATAAAGATAAAAAGGACAAAAGTAAAACTGTAAAATAAAGAGCAAAGCCACTGACAAATACACCAAGGAATTATACCTGGTATATGGGCTGAAAGAAAGACACATTGCTGGGCTTCTCTAGGCAAGTCTTCTGTTTCTCTGAAGTACTCTAGGGTGACAGGCAAGAGAACCTGCACCAAGTCAAGCAAGATCCAGTCTACACGCAGCAAAGTTGTAAGCCAAGGAACAGAACCAGCCTTTCCTGCACTGAACCTCCATAGCACTGGCTCGCAAGAGGGTTCACAAAAGTTTATTTGCTGGGCTGAACCCAGCCTGGCAAAGGCACAGGCTGATAGAGAAGATACAATCAAAGATGGATTAAGGAAGGCAAGAAAATGAATTGGGGGATGGGCAATATTTTATAACCTGCTAAAAAGGGAGGATGTTCAGGGACACAAACAAAAGCAGCTCATTTCCATGAGCTTCATTTAATTTATATTTAGCCTTCCCCTTCTCAGTAATTGAATGCATTATTTATTTTGGCCAGCACTGTTATGTGTGGCTTTTGAAACAGCAATAATAGGCTTTTAAGGTTTAGTGCCATAGCATTTTGAGACTTGGGTAAAATCATCAGATAAATTTTTAAACATGAAGTGGACACCATATTCCTCCTCCCAACAGTCGCTTCAAGTGAGGGATCAGGTAATGAGAAGCCCAGAGTTCTAACAATGTGCATTTGAAAAAGGACCCTTGGTGTGGACCACTGGCATCACCAGGCAGCACCAAGGAAGAAAATCCTTCAAACTCTACTTGAACACTTCCTGGAACAGCAAATCTTTGCTCAAAGAGAAGATGTAATTAGCTTGAGAAATTCTTTAATTCATGAAGCCCAACAGATAGGGACTTCTGTCATAAATTTGTTTGAGATCTACAATATTAAGCATCCTAGTCTTCATTTTATAAAGTTGGAAGAAGAGCCTTTAAGGCTTCCAGAGCCTTATTTGAAGTCTGTAGCTCTGGTAGCTCTACAATTCATAATCTGTAGTTCACAATGCAGTTGAAACAAAACTCTGAAGTAAACTGTTTTTGAACTTCCCAAGAAGGAACCAGTGTATAAGATTTACCAAGAAGGAACCAATGTGTAAGAAGATTTAAACTTTTTTTTTTTGTAAGGGTCTATAGGGTCTCATTACATAGATCAGGCTCATAGTGATTCACCTGTGTTCAGCCTCCCAAGAGCTGGGATTACAGGCTTGCGCCACTACGTCCAGTCTCAACTGCCATCTCAGTGCACCCTGGGGGCGGGGCCGGCAGGTTGGGGACTGAACCCTTGCTGATGTGTCTGCCTAAGCAAGCATTTTAATCCACTGAGCTATTTGGCCTGCCCTAAGAAAACTTTAACTTTCTAACATCCGAAGAAATATCTTCTAATTTTCATTTTGCATGTTATCAGGTTTTTGGCAGAGGCTCCTACTTTTTGTCTTACTATTTTCCTTGCTATCTATCATCCTTAGAAAAGCAAGAAGAAAGTTCCACAGTTACCAACACACAAAGAGCACAGGTGTCTGTCCTAGACAATAAACAAACAAAGTAGCAGTAAGAAAATGTCATCTTGGGATGTGTGGGATGATGATAATAAGGGCAACAACAGAGTATGACAGAGCAGCTACTTGGGCCAGAGTGGCCCACAAGAGCTGTCACTTGGGCTGGATGCAGCTCAGTGGTACAGCACTTGACTACATACTCCAGGGTCCAAGTTCAATCCTTAGCATTACAAACAAGAACAACAAACAAGCCCAGAGTCAAAAGCTGTGTCTTGACTCTCATCACTTGCCTTGCAAAAACATTAATAATTAAACAGCAAATATCTGAGGGAAAGAACACTCTAGAGAGAGGGAACAGCAAGTACAGAGGTTCTGACTTGGGAAGCATCTTAGTATATTAAACAACAGCAAAAGTCCTTCCTGGCTAAAGCTTGTTTTAAGGTGAAGACAGAAGGCAGGTACTGGATCATGTGAGATCCAGAGGAAAGGGGTTTAATTCTCAATTCTTGTGCTTGCCTGACAGGAACTGTGCCACTGAGCTATATCCCTTCCCCAAGGGATTGAGAGCAAAACCAATGAGTATGAAAAGGTTCCTACAGGGCAACCAGGTTTGATGACTCTGACAAGCAGAGGGCTGGCTCCTTGACTCAGCTCCTCAAAATGAATCAAGGTATAGATGCCAAACAGGCCTACCACGCAATGGGTCAAAAGAACAGGAACAGAGTTCTTTTGGAACAGGAGTTCCTACTCTCCAATAGGCCCAGAGGACCCACATAAGCCAGTGTCAGCAAGTGGTAAAGCACCAAGCACAGCCTAATCCATGAATTTGGGCTGGGGGCTGAGAACACCTATCTACCTTACCTGGAGCTACTGAAATCTCCCAGTTGTCACTTAGGTTTCCAGCTGTTTATGCAACAGCTACCTACTGTATTCTGTGGTGAAAAGCATGGCCACTCAGCCACTCACCAGTAGACATTCACCAGGTCAGCTTCCTGCCTATATTCTGCATCAGTGTCCTCACCTGGCAAAGGGCACCAATCTCGGGACCAGCCTTATGTGGTTGTTGGGAGGACAAAGCAAGATCATGTGTGTAGAAAGCTTTCCACACAACTACTGTTCCCAAATGTCACAGCAGGATCCCTTTTACTGCCTATGGTGTGGCCTGCTGGATGGACACCTTGCTACCACCCTGCAGGGCTCTAGGTGAAGCCCTGGATCTACCAATGAAGCAGTTAACCAAGATGCCCTGTAGCAAATACCTGGAACTCCCACCTGAGGGCATTCTCTGAGCTCAAGGGTGGGGTGGGCCAAAGTGCCAGGCGGTTTGTGTCCCACAAGAACTTCCCAGTGATGACAGAAAGGAGAGAGGGATGAAGAACTATCTCCCTCTCCCCTCAGGTGAGGTCACACTGAGGTGGGTTTGCTATCACCTCCTAGGTACCCACATATTACACTATGTGGCTTCCTTACCTTCTCCCCAACACCATCCCAACCCTCTTCTGATGGTCCCTGAGGTTGCTTCTCAGCTGAGATATACCCCACGCCCCCTCAGGGGCAGCTTGTATGTGTATGACAGGGTTCCTTCCACACAACAAGACTGTACTGGTGTGTCTCTAAGGTTTTGTGCACAGAAATACCTACATCAAAAACCAATCAGGACCCTGCTGTGGCCAAGTAGCCCTAATTCCTCTTACATTCAGCTGTCCCCAGGCCAGCACCTTCAAAAGACTACCAGACACAAGCTGAGACAGACTTGGAAAAGGTTTTACAGGAAGTTCTCTGTGTTCTGTAATCCAACTCTACCTGCCTCTATACAGATATGGGTCACTGATGTGCTTCCAAGAGAAACAGATTCCAGCTGGGATGGAGACACATACCTGTAAATTCAGGGCTCTGGGAGGTTTGAGTTGGGAATTGTGAGTTCAAGCCCAGCCTGGGCAACTTAATGACTTTATAAGACCCTGCCTCAAAACTTACAAACTTTTTTTTAAAAGGCTGAATCTTTAATTCAATGTAAAGACTTTGGAATCAAAACCTGGTACCACCACATTAAAACAAAACAAAGATTCAACATTTACTGATAATTCTTCTCTTAAGGGAATCTCTCTACACATGCAGGCACACATACGCGCACACACACAGGCACACACATGTACACACAGCCTGGCCAGGCCAAGTCTGCTTTTCTCAGCAGCAAGGGTGTGATCAGGCCAGGACACTGCCGGCTCACCTTGGGAGAGGCACTGGTTGGCTAAGGCAACCTGACCAGAATGTAGGTAGAGGTTGAGGCGCGTGAAGATTCCCACCAGGGAGGGAATGGTGATGAAGCAGTAGGCGACACAGGCCTAGAGAGATGGGGAGAGACAAAGAGCATTAGGTGGGAATGCTGTGCTGCTATAGGCACACTCCTGTTTTCTACGTTTCTAGCAAAAACACAATAATCCACCCCGCCATTTTCTCCCCTAATACCTCCTCTTATTTTTCTCTCTTGCCTTTCCTATATCTGACAACTCTTGGGAGGATGAGCCATGGGGAATGAGGAGAACATGATGTATAAAAAGTAATTCTTCATCCAGCACTGGAGAAACCTCATAGGCAACATCTAATACTGGTAAATTAAGCAGCAACCTTTTAGAATGATTACTTGGGACTATGGAAGGACCAGAAGGGCTGCTGCAAAGAGCCTGTGGGTGGTAGACTCTGAGGACCGCAGACCACGGTACCAAGAGGCAGGGCTGCAAAGCTTATATGATGCTCAGGAACCATCATTACTTCAGCATCACTGTAGTTCAAAGACATGGACATGTATTGCTGTAACACAATTCTGAGTCACATACTCAAGGTGCTGACATTTCTTTTCAAACTTTGGAGCACTGTGTTTACTACGAAAAAAGAGGGCTAAGCTTTCCAGTTATAGGCAGGACACACACACAATTATACTAGAAAAGTACTAATACTAAAATACTGTATTAGAGGAAGTTAGAGGTAATTCAGCAGGCACACACAAATGCAAATTCATCTTGATCCCCTTCTCAAAACACATACTTCAAATAACCCTTATCCGAAATGTTTGGGGCCAGAAGTGTTTCAGAAGATTTTTTGGACACTAGAATATCTGCACACACATAATAAGATATTTTGATGATGGGACCCAAATCTAAATACAAAATTCATTTGTGTTTCATATGCAATTTACAGGGGTTGGGGATTTGGCTCAACAGTAGAACACTTGCCTAGCAAGCTGGAAGCCCTGGGTTCAGTCCTTGGCACCAAAAATAAAAAACAATAAACCTCTGCTAAAAAACAATTCAACCAAAGAAATACAGTAAAAGCAATTAACACATGTAGTCTCAAGGTAATCTTATTCATGAAATAAAGTTTCTTTTTTCTTTTTCTTTTTTTTTTTTGTGGTATTGAGGATCAAACTCAAGACCTTGCATTTGCTAGGCAGCTGCTTATGCCTCTGAGTTAACTCCTTAGCCCAAAATAAGGTTTCATAGTGTAAAATTTTCCATTTGTGGCACTATGTTGGTAGTCAAAAAGTTTTAGATGTGGGAGTATTTTGGATTTTTACATTAGAGACGTTTAACTTGCATTAAAATCCAGATTCCTTTGATCTTTTCTTTTAGAAACAATAAGAAAATTAATCATAGATAGCAGGAAAATTTCATTTTAAAGATCAATATTAAATCACCCTTATCTTCATACATTTATCCTTTTCTGTGAACAGCAATTTGGTAACTTGCAAACTGAGCAGCCCACTGGAGTTCAAAGTCTGAGAGTCCTTATCTCTAGAACATACCCGGACAAACGCAGCCGTCTTTCTGGAATGATTTCCTTTCATTACTTTCCTTGTTTCCATTGCCAGTCGGTTCACACTCTGGATTTGTTACAAAACAAAATAGAAATGGCAACGAACAATGGCCAATCCATATTAACATCTTCCTTAGAGATCAGGACAATAAATATACACACAGACAAACACACACAAAAAAGTGTTTTTTCAATGCAAACTAACTAAATAGGACCAACACTGGTGAGATCGAGCTCTGAAATACCAAAAGGTTCAACAGGACCTACTAGGTAAGGCTTGAGCAAACATCTCCAAGGGGGAAGAATGACAGGCACTGCCTAAATTAGTCACCCCTTCCAGTCGGCATTACAGATGACCACTTTCTGGTTTAATAAACAGTCAGGGTTCATTTTTCTGCTTCCAAATATCCTTCGTTCTAAGCTTAAGATGACAAAGATCTCAAAAAAAGTTCTAATTATAAGGGCACAGTGTACAATTTATCTATGCAGCTCTAATAAGAACAGTAACAACTGGGGCCACATCATTCAGTTGTAACACATTCATCAGCTCACTCACCCATATTTAAGGCTCTACATTAGATCTTATCTGTGTTATGTAGCCTAAAGTTAAAAGTTAAACATTAAAAATAGGTAAAAAGATTGTTCTCCTTGAATAATTAATTGTTCTCCTTGATTGTTCTCTTTGAAGCAGCTAAAGAGCCCGAGGAAAGCTTTCCACAGAAATGTGAAGTTGGGACCTATGGTTCCTGACCTCTGCACTGTGGTACCACGGCCATACTTTGTAGGGAAGTAGACTGTGGAGTTCTGCAGAGTCCTGGTGTGAAGCATTTCATGACTCAACCCTGGACTGCATTCCATCTCTTGCAGCCATGTTATATATTTAAGAAAGATTCTGACAGCTACTACGACAAAAAGCAAGTGGTGAGCTAAAGTGATTGTGGAAAAAATGATCAATGACGAACAGAAAATAAGAGAAACAGCATCTAATCTGAGTCCAAGGCTAGAGAATCATGCAGTATCCTATAAGTACTTAATTAGGAATAATTATTTATTTCATTAGTTAGTAATTCTGGTTAAAAATGAAATAAAAATATTATTTGCCTTTCAATTTATGTTTATTACTTGTTTCAAGGGGCTGCCAAGTTCTTAGGTCATACATACTAGACTGTCTGAACTTTACTTCAAAATAAACAGAACTATTACTATGTCTTTTGACCCAGAAGCCATCTAGTTACTGAGAGCTGTTGCATAATTCAAGCACGTTGGGAACCTCTGGCAAGGCAACAGGAGACTCCAGGTTACTACTTCTATAAGAAAAGTGTAAATCACTTAACTCTTTGCTGCTGGCATGAAACAAGAATATGTACATTTTGGCGAAGAGGCCAATAAAACCCTCAAAGATAAGCAAAGCTGTAGACTTTTTATTACTTTGCAGAAATTGCATTTCAGACCTGGAAATACCAGTACCGGCTTGGAGCCAGAAGAATCCCTGTAAACAATGGGTTTACCGTGCTCAGATAACCCATAAACATTTACTGTTAGGAACAAAAGAATGAAAATCCTTACATGAATCAAATGCACAAGAACAGGTTCCAGATTGCAAAACATTGACCTGGACTCAACATAGAAACTGAGCTGTTGTTCAAAATCACGCCCAAAGGAAACCTAGGATCGAAGAGAAAGATGTTGAAGAGACAATATTGTCTTTCAAGGGTATACCAGAACAACACACCAACATATTCTAACCAGAAAGGCTTTATATGAGCTGGCTTATGCTCACCTGTAATCCCAGGACTCAGGAGCCTGAGGCAGGAGGATCACCACTGAGTTCAAGGCCATTCTGCATTAAGTAGTGAGTTCAAGAGAGCCTGAACTACGTAGCATGACCCTATATCCATTGCTCCTCACCCAAAAGAACCGCTAAAAGGCTTTATGCTATTTCACCTGGTGTACAACTCAAATACTGCAATTACCATCTCAGCATTACGACATGGGCCTTGAATGGGAACACAAAATGTCAAAGGGCATGAAACAGAAGCTCAAAATATGTGTAAGATTTTCCAGGCTTAGAGGAAAACTATGGAAAAGGAAATCATGGAATTTATTTAGTCAATAGCAGCCTTGTCACAAAACATAAATTTGGTTCTTGGGAACCATTTGTTAGAGGGGTTTCCCTAACAAGGGCCACAACTTTGTGCTTCCTGCTGGGGATCTGACCTTAGCAGCTCATCTGCGGCTGCTGGAGCCATAGAAGGAAGTTTCACCATAAATGCTCCCCTCTCTTCCCATTTCTATAAGTTTATGAACAGCTGGTTAGGAGGAAAAACTTAACCAGCACATCAATCATTTTATGCTCTGAGATTTAATCTTGCTATTTTCACTAGAGCTATCAGGCTCCACATCTTACTTCCTCATATTCTTTTCCTCTTATAACTGATTTTCACACAAAGCCATAAAAGGGTAAATACCACCCAGTCAATATACTGTTTAAACTAAGAGAGTCACTTGGTAAAAATCCACTGGTAATCTTCCATAGGGAAATTAAAAGGCAGATCTTAAATTTTTACCTAAACTGGTACTTGGCCCAGTAAACCAGTGCGTGGACAGTTAAATCAGTATTTACTGCTGAACAATCCACAATTTCAAGTTATGGGGTTTGTTGAAGTACCAAGGATTGAACCTAACGCCTTGTGTATTTTAGGCAAGCACTCTGTCAATGAGATACATATCCAGGCCTCCAATGTTATTTTCAAAATGATATTTTTACCTCAGTCTGGCTCGTTCTGATATTCCTATTAAAATAGAAGATGCCAAGCTAGGTATGGTGGCATACAGCTGTAGTCCCCATTAGTTGGAAGGCAGAAGGCTGAGGCAGAGCATCACTTTAGATCAGGGGTTTGAGGCCAATATGGACAACAGAGCAAGATTTTGTCTCAAACAAAACAACAAAAACTGGTAACAATGGATATTTTAGTTTTGTGCACCAAGAATTAAGGCAAAGATTGTTTAGCCTGGGATGTACACTGGTGCATGTTTCCAAAGAAGGTTGCAATGATCCATTTTACTCTACTTTTCCATTTTTTTATTCTTGTTTTGAAACAGGGTGAGCTTCACTGACTTGACCAGGCTGGGCTCGACCTTTGATCCTCTTGTCTCGTTGGTCTCCTAGAGTGACACGATTGCAGACATGCACCACCAAGCCTGGCAATGTCTGTCCTTTTACAAATTATCTCTGGACTCTTCCTAAAAAGACAGAGTCCCTTGTCCTCCTCTCCTCAAGTGCTGAACTTGCACTGACCAACACAATGCAAGGGCATGCAGCTACATTCACTGTGCAATGTCTAGCTTTGGCCTTCCAAGACTTGGCAGCTTCTACCTGTGTCCCCAAGAAGCCAAGACTATGTGCGACAGCTGAGTGAGACTCTCAAGTGATGAGAGAGTAGTGGAGGGGAAGGGCATTCCTGGAGGAAACCTAAGCTGCAGTGGCCAACACTAGGCCCAGGAATCAGAACAAAGCTGTCCTAGATTTTCTGATCTGATTACACCCTGTAGTCCACACCTCCCTAAGCAGCCTGATTACTGCCTAACCAACCCATAAAACTAACAAAACAGACATTTAATGCCACTGCACTTAGATGAGCAATTCTACAGCAGTAACACGGATGGAGTTAGACATCTAGCATTTTGCCTACTCAGCATTTTTTAAAATTTTAAGAGAGGGTCTCAATGAGTTTCCCAGACTGAGTTCAAACTTCTAATCCTTCTCTCTCTGCCTCCCACAGTGCAGAGATTACACTGCACCCTGCTGGCAGTCAGCACATCAGCTGTATCAGGGAGCTGCTTCTCTCCATTCCTGGTCCTTGTGACTTGGTTCACCCAGGTACAGATGTCTCCAGGCATAGCCAGCACTGTGCGTGGGCCATGACACAAGTTAATTCAAAGGGACTCCTCACAGGACTTCTGCAGGCACAGAAGTGGGTTCCAGAGCTTGAGCTACAGAGCTTCTGATGGGCTCCAGAGCTTGGGGGACAGAATCAAAGAGACCCTGCCGTGAGCATGTCTGTCCAAGAAGGAAACCAGCAGAGTGTGGAGCCAAAGATGGACAGATGGACCAAGTCCAGCTAGCTGTTCCTTTAGAGTTTCCATCCATCGGCTTTTGTTACATGAGCAAATTAATTCCTCTTCTGACCTTCCTCCATTTTATTTTTTCTGAAATCAGTTTATTTTGGCTTACTTTGCCCCAATAGGAGTACTGGCTAATGTAATATATTTTCTAATTTTATCTTATCTCAAAAAATGAACAGCACCGGGGAATATAACGTTAACTGCTTGCATCAGAATGCGGGTAAACAATTACATCATATTTCCAAGTGCACTGAAACATCTACCCCCAAACTTACCATTTTTATAAATCCATTAATCAGATGTGCCAGTGTTCTTTTTTCATCCTCAAGAGTGAGTGCACTAGGATCAATAATTGTACATAATTAACATGGAGATGGTGAAGAAAAGCTTTTGAAGACAAAAACACACAATAGGGTTACAATTTAACAAGTAAATATTGTGCATTTTTCTAGATCTCAAAAATTTCCAATAAGCTGTGCATTTTTCTTTGGATAAAACATAATTTGAATGTACTTCTCTTCCTCAAAGATGCCATTCTCAAGATTAATTTATTAACAGGAAAAGAGAAGGTAATTTTCTCTTCTTTAGAATTTTTTTTTTTTTTCAGTCTTCTTTGGATTTGAGCAGCAAGTTCTAAATTTTGTAATCCAAGGGCCAGGGATACAGCTCAGTGGCACAGCACCTGTCTGGCAAGTGTGAAGTCTGGGATTCAATTCCCGGCACCAAAAATAAATAAATAAATAACTAATTTTTTGTAATTAATGGAAATTTTAACACTATATTATAAAAACTCTTATCCATCCATAAAGAACTTTTCCAGTGAACACCCACACCCCTGTCATCTAGAGCCAACCATTTGTAGTTCACAAATGTGTCTTACCACACACTATCTGCTCCCCTCTCCATCCATCAGCCCATTTGACTTCTGGCTACATCTTGACATAAATTAGACCTTAGCTATTTCTAACTAATAGAAAAGTTAACACAAATATAAATAAAAACATCAAGTTTTTATAGTCTTAATTATATATATGAAGGCCTATAAGTAGTTTCCCAGTTCTTTTTTTTTTTTTTAACAGCTTAGGCTGGATGTATGGTTTAATGTCAGAGGGCTTGCTTAGCAGGCACAAAACCCTGTGCTCTATCCCTAGCACAGCAAAGAAAAATAAAACAAAAGCCCAGAGAAAACAAGAATGAAAGTTTCTGTTTGGTTTATTCCAGGACACAGCAAGTTGGGTCAATGATTGCATGGTTCTCTTAGTCCTTTGGAAAAACAGTGCTCAGCCTCCTTCACAGCCAGATACAATGAAGGGATGCATATGCAAGTGATACGTGAGCCTTCCAAGTATTACCCTTGTACGAAAGCTGCTATTCTCCAATCAAACTGTCCATGCCATAGACTTTGTCAAGGAAGACCAGCTGTAATTAGAAAGCCAAAGATGGCTTTCTTTTTACCGATCCCCCAGTACCTGCTCAGGGCACAGAGCAAAAGACAGAAGGCACCTGGTCCCGGGATATGCACCATGGTCATCATGTTACCTCTTGCTCTCAGAAGCCAAAAACAGTCTTTTAAAAGTACAGTGCCAGGGCCAGAGAGATGGCTCAGTGGAATATGCACTTCCCTGGCACGTGCAAGGGCCTGAGTTCAATCTCCAGTTCTGCCAAAAAAAAAAGTACAGTGCCTTTCTGGGTGTTTCTTGGGCCTTCATGTTTATTTCTGTCCAAAAAGTTCTATCAAGTCTATTTATTATTATATTTATTTTAATATTCTTGATATTTTGAGTTTTATTAATACTTAAGATTTAAAAGAACCAAAAAGATTCTAAAATGAAGAAAATTAGTGCCAGGGAGATAGCTCAGTGGCTTAAGTCCCTTTCTGGCAAGTATAAGGTCCAGAGTTCAATCCCCCAGTACCAAATAAATAAATAAACAAATAAATAAAAATAAAAATAAGAAAATCAGAATATAATGCATCCTGTTGTCAGTGACATTCTACAACAGTTTTCTCAATTCTTATAACACTGTCCATTAAATCAAGCTGCTGTGCTTACAAATTCTTTGGTGACTAAAGTTTCAGTTGCAAATATGCACAAATTGTCATCAGCACAACCAAATGCAAACATGTTCTCAAAACACTGAAAAGGAGTGGACTAGTTGAAAAGTAAGGCCTGTAGATAGATCTGAGCCTCAAATGTACTGAGTATAAAGTCCTTTATGTAAGGAATGTAAGCAATTTCATGTAATAGGGTAATATGAAATTAAAAGGTTTTGTTATTGGACAAGTGCACTCATTACGTTATTTACTGCTCTTATAAATCTCTAGGACACAAGGGACTTGAGTTGGATGAACCCTACCTTCCTTCCCCCGCACAAAGAAATCTTTTGCACAAACACCTGCTACCTCATTTTCTCAAGGTTACAGCAACACCTACTCTCCTGAACCAGAATGTCCTTGTTAGCAAGAATCCTAACAGACCCAATAAAGCTACTTCCAGTGGCAGTTTGCAGCAGTCACTCCCTAATGTGCTGTTAGGCAGCACTTAAACACAAACCACATTGTGTTCAGCTTGAGGGTGGCTTACTTCACGGAGTCATGCATGGTCTTGCAAATGTGTAAAAGGGCATTCAGAATGACAGGGTCCTTGGTGGGCTCTTGTTGATGCCTAGAAGACATAAAAGAGGAAAAGATCCAAGCACTGACAGGAATGAAAGAATGCAATTGTCCTCATCTCCTGTATGGATCTGAGAAGCTGCAAATTATCTGGGTGGCCTATCACATGGCGCAGGTTTGCCAGTAATGGGCAATGTTCTAATCTTCCCCTTAATTCTTTAAATAACAAGTTTGTTCTTTAACATATATAACCTTTCCTAATGTCAAAATCATGGGAAACCTGCTACACCTCCTAAGCCAGGCAAAGGGCAAACATATCTCTTACTGTTTCTTGCTCCTGCTAAAGCTCTGTCTAACATTCCTGTAATGTGTTAAAGCCCACAAAATTAGTAACTTCGTTGTCTAAAAATATAAAAGAACAAACTCTTATAAATTTTTTTGTAGGTCTGTTTCAAGTATTTTAATGGAAAATTAATCTTTAAGAAGGAATTAATCTTTTAGAAAGATAACAAGAAAAGCTTACAGCATATTTGAGCAACAAACGATTTTTCCAAATTCAACTATATCTCCATATTTAATATTTAAAGGAACTTTTAACTGTAACGGTGTTCTAGAAAATAATGAAACATGAAATCAGACTAATCTAGTTATATATTGCCTAATATATTAAAATCAATATATAATTTATAAGACTATTTGCATTACTTTTCCTTATCCTACACATACTACTGACTTTATGTTTTCTTTTTCATTCTCCTCAGATGGCTTTTCCTCCTGAGATGAGGTCTTGCTATGTTGCTCAGGCTGCCTTCAAATTCCTAGGCTCCAATGATCCTCTTGCTTCAGCTTCCTGAGTAGCTCAGACTACAGGTATGTGTCACCATGCCGTGAGGACAGGCATTTTGATTACTATTGATTTTTAAATACCTAGTTAACGTGCAATATCTAATAGGCTCTCAATATTTAACGGGAATGTTGCACATAGCATTATGTAGAATTTGGTAAGTATTTTGCATGTCTGTGTTTCAATAAGTAAGGGCTTTTTCAGGTTTTTGAGACAGAGTTTTGCTTGCTATGTAGTTTAGGCTGGTCCTGAACTCAAGAGGAGCCCAGGCTGGTCTTGAACTCATGGTGATTCTCCTGCCTCCTGAGTACTGGGATTACAACTATGTGCTACCACGCCTGGTAAATATATAAAATCTTAACTATATAACTATATCTAATGCTCTTTAAAAAAAGATAGGGTCTCACCATGTAGTGCAGGCTGACCTCAAACTTGCTATGTAACCCAAGCGAGCCTCAAATCCACAACTGCCCCAGCCTCTTGAATGCTGGGATTATAGGCATGCACCATTATATCCAATTCATACTTTTCTTAAAAACTTAGTATCTTGAATTTTAAAAAGAATTAAAATTAAAATAAAAACCTTGCCTGCAAATGTCACCTTAAAATTATTTCATATATTACTTATAGAGGGTAATTTTGGGAAACACAGACTCAATAAAATGAAAGGAACTAAATTTGAAAACTGATCACAAGTTAGCTACGACTTTAAATACTGAAGACGAGAACATTCCTTATGAAAGCTCATCTTTTATAAGTACACTTTTGTTTTCACTCTTTATTTTTGTGTATTTAGTACAGGGTCTACAGAGTCTCACACAGCTCAACTCGTACTGATCCTCCTGCTTTTGGCCACCCAAGAGCTGGGATTACAAGTGCACACCACCATACCCAGTCTGCACTGCCATCTCAGTGTATCCCAGGGGTGGGGCTGGCACAGCATGCCAGGGATCGAACCCAGTCCCTGTGTCTGCCTAAACAGGCGCTTTAATCTGCTCAGCCCTATTTTCTTTCTTTTTGTTACTCCCCGTGCACTTCATCCAAACCTCCTTTTCCAAAAAGGATATTGCCATCCAGACCCATGATATTTCTGATCAGTTTGCCTTCATAAGCATTAATTACCCAACTTTCATCATGAAGCCTGCTTTCCAATGTGGTTCTCGTCCCAGGTATGAGGTAGGTACATGTCACCAGGCCTCAAACTGCATGACCTCCAGACAGCACGTTTCACGAGGGCACTGGGAATAAGCATTCCCTGCGGCACTGAGTGCACTCACTTGATAAAGGCTTCCATGATGTACTTGCAAACTTCTACCCGTACACTCTCTTTTTGGAACATATCCAGAAATGGTAGAAATTTTTCCTAAAAAGTAAAGTAGGAAGAAATTACTTATGGATCCCTTTTTCTGAGGTGTTCAAGATTTTTCTGAAGGATTACTCTGGAGTTCTAAAACCTCCTGTATACTGAGTATGTCTAATTAAAAAATATGAAATCTAAAATATCCCCAATCCAAAACTTGTTAAATAGCAACAAGAAGCCACAAATGGAAAACTCCAAACTGTGGAATTTTGTGTCATGTACAAAATCCTTGAAGATACTATATAAAAGCACCTTCAGACTATGTGTATATGGTATATATGATATGTAAGTGAAATCTGTGTTCAGACTTGGATACCCTCTTCAAAGTATCCCATTGCCTATATGTAATTATTCCAAACTCCAAAATCAAACACTTCTGGGTACTCAGCATTTCAGGTAAGCGATATTAAACTTGAACTTGTGTGTGCCCCAGAGATTAGTGCTGGGACAAATTCATTTTGGCAAACCATCTGGGCAATCTTTAGATGGCCGTAAGCTCTCTCAGGTAGTAACATGAAAGGGAACTTTAGTCTTTTCTGAGTGAGAAAATCAGGGGCAGGTTATTTAAAGACTGGCCTTGAAACCAAAGTACTTTCCTGTGATTCCTGGCCTTGCCTTCAGTGACTGTGGCAGGTCATTCCTCCTGCCAGCATCAGCTTTCTCATTTGTAAAGTGGCAGCATCAATACCCGCTGCTTCCCAGTGGAAGGATGACAATGATACAAGGCAGCACGGAAAGTCTTAGCTCTGTGCTGGGAATGGTACACATCCAATAAATGTTAGTTTCTATTATCAGAAAAGAAAGTCAGATCTTACAATTTCATGAATAGGCACAAACAGAACCCAGAAGACAGAAGCTAAGGCAAGGGACAGAAAACATTATCACACAGAAAGTCACCTAGAGTCCTGCTTGCATAGGTCCTGCAGCAGACTAGAAAGCATGTTGCAGGGGATTTTAAATTTAGGGGACATGTACATCTCAACTCAATCAGACACTGAGACAACCATTAGTTCAATGTATTATATAGTTCTGACAACAAAGCGCATGAGGAAAGCAAGTAAAAGTCAAATATCTCTGATCTAAAAACTTAGAATCTGAAACAGACTTTGGAGTAGGAATGCTCAGGAGATGGCATCTATTCAAGTATTCCCAAATCTGCAAAATTCAGAAATCTGAACTATTTCCGGACTGGAACATTCTGGATAAAGGATAGTCCATCTACGTCATGTGAAAATCAGTATGGATGAGGAAATGAGGAAGTTGAAGGTATTCACTTTAATCCCAGCCAGGTGCACACATCAGTGCTGGGTGATGAATGAGAAAGAAATAATACTGTATGCTCATACCATCCTGAACAAGCCCAGTCTCATCTGACCTCAGAAGCTAAATGTGGTTGGGCTGGTTAGTACTTGGGTGAAAGAAACAATACTTTTCTGCCAGTTTATGTGTGGTATTTTTCCAAATGCTACCTAAGTTGTAGGACATAACTACTCAGTATACACAGATCTGCTTTATGGGAGCAACTATGGACTCTATCTTCTGCCCTAGGATGCCATTAAAACAGGATGAAGACATTGGATACAAATTTTTCAAGATATGTCAAGACCACATCAACGTAGATGTATATTAAATGGAAACTAAACCATGCTCCCAGAAAAAAAATGTTTATTGAGTAATGGTCACGCTGTCCCGGAAGGTGCTGTTCTGTGTCTGATGACAAATTTGTTTGCCAAATGGAATGTGTTTTTTTTCTGTAAAAACTCCTTGCTCCCTGGGTTAACAGCCGATCTGTCTTCTCCTTTGTGAGAACTGACTGACAGGCCTGAGCTCAATAAATAAAGGCTCTTTGAAATTCCAAAACAACCCCAAAATCAAAAAACAAATTTTCCAAGGTAACTAAGAAACATTACTTACCACTGAAAAAAGAACTGAGAAATCATGGAAGTGGGCAATCACTTTCTTAATTATTGACTGAAGCTGTAAGACAACAACAAAATTTAATAAACGAAGTTTGTTTTTTAAAAGGCAACCCTCTTTCATAATTTGTAAATATAACAGGCTAAGTCAAACTGCTCAAGAATGAGGAATCACGGTGAGGGTAGTCCTCTCAGTCAGAGTTCACCCTTCTTCCTCTGTACATCCTACGTCACCGCTCTGAAGAAGCAGCTTCGCCTCAGCCTCAGCTATGAAATGGAACTCAAGGCCATGCCTGTGAGGATTCCAAGATATGTTCCAGTTCTTCAAGAAAGACCTGCTCAGGAAGCCTCTCCATTAAACTCAGCTGCTGTTGTTACTCAAGGAGTAGAAAAAGTTTCTGTAAAGGTCCTATAGTCCATTACAACTACTTATCACTGCTAACGTAGCAGGAAAGCAGCAATGGCCAACCTGTGAACAAATGCGTATCTGTGCACCCATAAAACTTTATTCACAAAAGCAGGTGACTATGGGTAGTATTTATTGACCCCTCTTCTATCCAGCATGGCCCTGTGTCTCTTCACTTCTTTAGTGGAAAGGAATTGGATAGGGTTTGCCAATGAAATTAAATGGAGACCTGCAGATGGGGGCACAGTTGCTAACATCTGCCTCTTTCCACCTGAAGTACACACAGTCCTGACCAGAAGGGCATGGTGTATGAAAACCAAGGAAGTGCTGCTTAAGGAAAATGTAACTCCCTTCCAACTAGGTGCTAACTAGAAAATTCACTATTGAATACTTTGCTTATACTAAAAAACTGCTGGTTGAATCATTTGCAAAGCAAATCTCTCACATTTTAAAAGCACAGAATATGAAGATTTATGAGCCTGCATCATAATAAACAGCTTGCTGGGTTACTGTGGAAAATGGCTAACACAGTTAACCATTTTGAGTTAACCACACTCAAAACTTTCTAAGATGGGTTGGGGAAATAGCTCAGTGGTCTAAATGCCTGCCTTGCAAGCCCAAAAACCTTGGTTCAATCCACCATACCACATGTCATGCTGGCCACCAAAACCAAGGGTGGTGGCACATACCTGTAATCCCAGCCCTAGGGAGGCTGAGACAGGAGGATCATTATGAGTCCAAGCTGTGTAGCAAGACTCTGTACCAAATAAATAAA